>QEPC01002018.1:590145-641906 GCA_003113815.1 Sphenodon punctatus
CCCCAGGCCTATATGCTGTCTGTGCCAAGGGTTCTGTACCCTGGCAACCAATGTCTGCTGCTGCCAATGGCCCCCAGGTCTATATGCTGTCTGTGCCAAGGGTTCTGCACCCTGGCAACCAATTTCTGCTGCTGCTAGTGCCAATGGCCCCCAAGCCTATATGCTGTCTGTGCCAAGGGTTCTGTACCCCAGGTTGCCGCCAAGCTGAAAGTCTGCCTCAGCCCACCTTCCTGCCTCTCATGCCAAGATGCCTGTCTGCCTGCCCAGGTTGCTGCCAAGAGAGAGAGAGAGAGAGAGAGAGAGAGAGAGAGAGAGTCTCCCCACTGCTAGAAGGAGAGTCAGACACGATCCCATCCATGCTGTCACCTGCACTATATGGCCAGAGAGAGAGAGGGGGTCCCCGATAGAACGAGAGAGATGGGGGGAGGGGAGACCAGCTCAAGCTGCCACCTGCCAGAACCAGGAAGAACTCCCATCTGTGCCCAATGCCAACATCCAGCAGCAGCAAACCTACCAGAATGAGATGGAATATAATAAAATGTGGAACGTATTATGTGCCTGCCTGTGTGTTACGGGAGGGGTAACAAGGTGGGGAAGGAACCCAAAGGGGACAGAGTATCCTACAAGCACTTATTGGCAGACACCCCGCCAGACACAACGGCACCCCAAACGCTCGGGCTATATGCTCTTGTATTGGAAGACTACCCCTCAGGATAATGGTTGGCCCTAGTATCTTCGATAGAAGGTAGACCGTTTCATCATTGGGGTGGAGATAGCACGGCCCAGAGCTCAGCCCCCACTCGTGCACCCAGGAGGCGTATTTCACACCGCCCTTAGCCCACACCCCGCACGTACACAGAAAGGAGTGCAGGGGAATAAGGCAGCGAAGTGCTCCACTCATGGGGATGACCAGGAAGATAGAACCAGGGCCATGGCTTGGGGAACGAAGGGCAGTACCTGCGGTACTTCGAAGGGGAAGGGAAAAGGGAAAAAGGGTTAGACAGGGGTGGGGGTGGGAGTGGTTTGGGATACACTCACACACTCACACTCTAACAATGGTACGATACCCACACTCCGTGCACTCACCTTGCTCTCTCTCTCTCTCTTACTTCACCTTTCACTCAACAGTCACGCTCTCAATCTCTCTCTCAAGTTTCACTACGAGTCTCTCCTTCACTCCGACGCAAGGGGCCAGTCTCTCAGCAGCGCTGATCACCAGCGCTGCTACAATGACTGCCCCCCCACCTTTTAAAGCCCTGGTTCCGCCCCCTGCAATGCCCGGATGCGAACGGAGCGACGTACAACGTCCGCCGGCCCCGCCTCTCCACACCGTCGTGCCGCCGGAGTTCCCCCTACATGTGTGGCATAGTGCCTTTGTCTACCAGTGCCTACCCCAGGATTCCCCACTTGACCCCCGTGCTGTGGGGCTGACAGGCAGCGCTTTCACTTGCCGTGCAGCTCCCTACGTCTCCGCCCCCCAAGGAACCTTACACTGTGTGCATTCCTATAACTACCTATCACATGATTGAATGAAGTGTGCCGAACCATGCACTAATTCTAGGGACATCATTCAGCTCCCATAGGCTAGTAATTCCACTGTACCTGAATCAGTCATGTCCGGCTTGCCCGCCCATCCCAGGAACCATCAGTGAGATTCTGGGACCATCATTCCAGTCACTGGGGGCTGTCATTCCATTCCACTGCATCCAGAAGCCCAGTGCTTGGCCCGAATGCCAGCCTGCCCACCCCACCCCACCCCACCCCCCAGCCTACTCCTCAGCACCTGCTTCATGCCTGCTGAAGATGCTGAAAAAAGCCCCTCTGACCACCAGCACCCACTGCCTGATTCCTGCTGCCAAGGAGACTGTCTCTCTTTCTCTCTGGCACACACACACACAGACACAAGCCCTGCTCCTCCTGAGGGGCTGTCTGCAAGTTGAGACCCTGCTGCTGGCACATCTTTGGGTAATACCTTACCTATGCTACATGTGGAGGTACTGCTGGTAGGGATCAACTAGCTGTATGAGATTCTGCCACCTCCCAGAACTTCAGCACAGAGGGATAAAAGATTGGTCAGTTCAAACAAAGCTTGTAACAACAAATATAACTTTTATGAACAATTTTTAAACAACAAGAACAACATCATCATAAAACCAAAACCAAACATATATGCAAAGAAAAGAAACTTTTAACTTTGGGGTCTAGCCTACTTGTCTTTGGGCCTGTCCCCCGGAACTTGGGGGAAAGGCAAAAGGGGCGCAGGACAGGACTGAGGGGCAGGCACCCGTGCTCCAGCATTGCATATCCATTCTGGAGGCAAAGTCCACGGCCCCTGCCACGTCTGGATGCCACCTGGAGACCGACTGGTGGTACAGTTCCAGGTGTTCCATCTCGGTGGAGACGTACTGGGTGTATGCCTCCACCTTCTTTCTCTCCACCTGGAGCGCCTGGAACTGTTCCACCAGGCGGTTCTCAATGGTGGCTGCATGCAGCCATAGGCCATCCACAAACTTCCGGGTAGGCCTCTCAACTTCCACCCGAAAGGCCCTTGCCACTGCAGACTCCCGGGGCCTGGGGGACTCCACATCAGAGCTGGAGGAGGGGGAAGGACTTACATGGCGTTGCTTCTGTCATGCCTTCCCCCCCTTCTTCTGGTGACGATGATGCTCCACGGCCATGACGCCAGAGTCCTGCGGCTGCCACCTCACCATCAGCCCATGGAGCTTCTCGTTGTGGGCAGTCAGCCCTGATGTAGTCCCCTCGCGCTGCCTCTGAAACTTTTTGTGGCAGACATAAAGAACATAAAAAGATAGGAACATAAGAAGTGCCATACTGCATCAGACCAATGGTCTGTCAAGCCCTGCCTGCATTCTGTCTCCACAAGAGGGTGGGTGGCCAATCTCTCTCTGCAGGGGACTTCCTAACAGGTCATAGGGCAATCCATTCCCTGTTGTTCCAGCCCCTATGCCTTACCTTGCATTCTGCAGAGCCATCCTCATGTCTCACATACCACTGCCAGATATCGGACCTTGTGCGCTCGCTGTCTGGCAGTGGCACTGGCAACCTCTGCCTCAGTGTCCTCCTTGGCCTTACACCAGTGCCGGGGGCGACATCCGATTCCTCACCCTCTCTGAAACAGGAACACATAAACAACACCTAAGTAATATCATGCATTTATGATGATGCCTCTAGTCCTCCCTCCTTGGGGTGCTAGGAATAGTAACAGGAGACGGTGGTCCTGACTGGCATGTGCAAATCCAAAAGACCCTGGCTGGCACATGCAAATCCTGCCCTCCTTGGGGCGCTAGGGATGGCATCTAGAAAGACCCTGGCTGGTACGTGCAAATCCTGTCCTTATTTGCGGGTGCTAGGTAGGGATGGCAACTGGAGAGTGGAGACCCTTGCTAGGGATGGATGGCATATGTTTGGGTGGGGGTGCTCATGCTCGTGCCTGACTGCTAAAAGAGCCCCCCAAACCCTCTCTCTCTCTGGCAGACATCCGCTGCCCTGCCACCCGATGATGCTCACTGTTTGTGCCTGACTGCCCACCACCCACGCACCCACCCACACGCCAGTGAGCTCACTCTAAAGGATAGTATTCTTCTTGTCCTCAAAGTAAAAAAAAAGTTTACAAATCTGGAAGCACCTCCTGTGCCCACTTGCTCCTCTGATGAGGAGCCAACCTTCTCCACCAATAAAGGTCCAGGAGCTCGGGCAGCAGCAACCTCTTCCTCCTCCTCTTCCACTACCGGCTCCGGGAGCACCACCTTGGCTGCCCGACATTTGATCAGCACAATCTTCTTCATTTTTTTTCCCAAACAGTCACCAGCCCAGCCAAACGTCACCCACCAACTCACCAATCACACAACACAGTCAAACCAAACCAACACACAGTCAAACACAGCCAAAACACATGAAACAAACCCAAACAGCCAACCAGCCACACCACACATGCTCTCTCGCCACACAAACTCCACACGCACTCGAATTTCCGGTTTCCGAGTTCCGACACAATCACGGGACCACGCGACACCTACACCAAAACTGATCTCCGAACGGCCAAACCAAACCAAATGCCACCGAACCAAATGACCAAACATGAACATGCCTCCCAGACCGAACGACCAAACCCGAACACAGTTCCCAAACCGAACAACCAAATGACCAAACAACCGAACCGCGACCTGTTCGCACATCCCTATTATATATTCGTGCAATGACAAACTAAGAAACAATAGGTAGTGGCAAACATATGGGTTGAGGATATACACCAATATATAATTTTACAGCTGTTTCTAAATGTCTGACACAACTCTCTCTCTCTTTACCCCTCTCCCACCTTGCTCTGTTCAATCCCATCTACTCCATGCCTCTCATATAGACCTGCTCTACATTTGCTCAGTTTATATATTTCTACAGGCTATACCACATGCCTGAGGAAGAGCCCTTTGTGGCCTGAAAACTTGTTTATTTCCATCACCAACAGTTGGTCCAACAAAAGATACCATTAGAACCACTTTGTCTCCCTGTCACTTGGGACCAACACAGCAACCACACTCTGTCTCTGGATTGCTAAGAGTTAAGTTAGAAATCAGTTGTAGCATTGAAACCAAGTTTGTTGGGGGGAAGAGGAGTTCCCCCCTTTTTTCTTCCCCAGACTGTTTACAAATGACGAGTGCAGTCTTTAAACCCCACCTTTGTGTTTTTGCCTCCTTCCGTGATGTGATGACAAAGCCTTAGGTTTAGATGCTGCTTTTTGGTAATAAGGAGATGTCTTTCTTTCCCAAACAGTGTTAAAAGGGCCTGGGGGGGACAACGTTTTCAATGGTCTGGCACTGCCAGAAAGCAAATGGACATAAAAAGGCCTCCTGACATTACAGCCTACATTCACTTACTTGGGTAAGCTAGCTGATTTCCTGATGGAAATAACCTGTTTAGTGTACACAGAGGAAAAAGATTTCCACTGAAAATGTCTACTGAATTGCTTAGTTGAAGTGTCTCCTTCTCCCTCGCTTCCTCTCTCCCTACTACTTTTTTGTTCTCTTCCATTTCAGAGTCTAGGAAACACAATCACACCTCCACAGTCACATTGGGGTTTTTTAGACAGACACGGGGGCAGGACAGCCCGTCCCCAGAGCTGCTCTGAGAATGCATCCCTGTGTCTGCCCACTCCTGCCCCGCCAGGGTCCGCCAATGATCTAGGCTGGTGCCTGCAACTCTATGGTATTGCTGGGGGAACGCATGGCTGGAAGTGGAGCTGCAGCATGAGTCCACTGAGCAGACGGACACCTGCTCCACTCCGGGCTGGATTTGGCTCCACTGGCGGCACTCCAGTATGTTCCAGAGCGCCAAATGCAAGACTGTCCTGGAGCAGAATCAGCCTGCTCCACTTCCACATTGGCTGGCTGCCTTCAGACAGACCGGCCAGCCAGGGGTGAAGTGGGCTAGCTGTCCCCCCCCCACCCCCATGCTCCCCTGGAGCTGCCATCCATCTGTTTACACACATCCCTATATGTGTGTTCCATAAGTAGTGTGGTGTATGACGTGGAGGAGGGAGTCCCTGCAACACCTCTATGAACTGCTAAACAGGAAATGTTGTATCAGGGATTAATCTTGCTCTAGTTTAATCAAATCATGCACCTTCATTGCTACTTGATAGAGTCGGATCCTTGCAAGCAAACATTTTGCATTGCTTATTCACACAACACCCTTGCTCCTTGCAAACTCCCCACTTGTTCTTTGGTTTGTGTTTGCTTTGTCCTGTAACCTATGCTGTGGTACCATTCCTGCTGCCTAATAGGGGGCAAGCATTATTCTTTAGTCACTTCAAAGCATGGATTTTTCCATGAGGCAAGCATAGGTTTACTGTGGTTGCTGCCCAGAACAAATTAAAGGAACTGCTGAGGAGTACAACTGATAACATCGTGCAAATTTAACTTTTGGTCAGTGGCAACACACCTTGCCACTGAACATTTGTCAGCCAGGCCACTAGGGAACAGTCTACTTCCTTTGAGCACAGAAAGCCCACCTGATCCCCCAAGCCACTTAGGCATCGGAGCTGCTTGCCAATTTCACTCCCAAGCCAGGACTTCCTGCACTTTACTATTATTATTATTAATTATTATTATTATTATTAGCATTTGTATAGCACCAGCTGTGTACCTGGCGCTTTACAGAACAATAAGATAGACGCGGTCCCTGCCTATGGCTTACAATCTAATAGACATGGAGGGGGAGACAAGAAGAGGGGGCATAGGGAGAGACAAGGGATAAATAACATTCAAGCGGATGCAAAGTCTCAGGTGCATGTACTTGACTTAGTTGCGGTTAGGCAGGAGTCTGCGGGCAGGGCAGGGCAGGGCAGGGCTGCTTGGAAGTTGTAGACTTGATGAGCTCTGTCAGTTTTACTCCCAAGTCAAGTGTTCTTGCATTGGGAGCTGCAGGCTTGTGCAGCCTGAGCAGAGGGATAGCTCCATATATGCTGCCCTGCCACCCAATAGGCTCACCCTGGTGGCCAGAGTGCATAGGGTGGCAACATACAAATTGTGTGGCAGCATAAACATAGCAGCCAACTAAAGATGCTCTGAGGTGCTCAGGATGCTCTATGGTATCCACATTTGCATTGTGGGTACCATAACATGGGGAGCCACCCACAGTTGCCAGTCCACCCCTTCCATTAAATGGCCAAGATCAAGGAATCGCCAAGGAGCACAGGGAGTGGTAAGGATTTTACACAACACTTAGGGCCTTAGGTACCCTCCTCCTCACTACACAAGTGAGGGTGGGGGTGCGTGCGCGCTCTCGAAGAGCAACGGGCTCCAATGCTGGTTCCTCCATGCGTGGAAGTGGGTGGAGATGGGTGTGCACCCGTGGGAACAGGCACACACCCATCTCAACCCACCGTGGGCACACACCCATGCCCCTACTCTCCGTGACCCGTTTGAAAAGGGCCTTTGAATGTGGGTTTGTGCCACTACCTGCTCTAAAAGAGTGTTGTGCAAATGAGTCCTAACCACCAAACATAGGCCCTTTTCAAATGGGCTGTGGTGGGTGGGGGATGGGTGTGTGCCCACAGTGGGTGGAGGTGGGTGTGCGCCCATTCCCACGGGTGCACACCCATCTCCATTTACCTCCACCCATCTCCATGCACGGAGCAACTGGCACTGGAGCCCATTGCTCTGTGCATGGATGGTGGGTGGAGATGGGTGGAGTGCGGGAGTGCGCTTGCACCAGTGGTGGCGAGCCCCCCAGGAAATTTGGGGCACTGACCCCCCAAGTGCCGAGGGCCCGCCAACGCCGCTGTTTGTTTAAAAAAAAAACCCAAAAAAATACGCCGCTGCTTCTCACAGCGCCACAGCAGCCTCTGCCTTTGCTTCAGAGCGGGGGCTGCTGCGGCGCTGTCAGTTCACTTACTTCCGACATCCACTCCTGAGGAGTGGGTCCCAGAAGGGTCAAAAATGCTAAGCCCAGCCGGGTTTTCCAATGGAAAATGCGATTTGGGCGGCTGAGCGCTCAGCCCAACTGAGCTCCTCCGTCCACACAGCACGTATAGGACGTGCTGTGGAGGGAGGAGCTAGGGGCTTCCATTGCACTCAATAGGCGCAAGGAAAGCTCTCACCAGGGTGCTTGTTGAAAGCGCCCTGGCAAGATGCCTTGGGCTGGGCGCTTGAGGCAGGGAGCAGCGCGCATGAGCACTTGTCCCTGCCTCATGCTTAAAGAAAGACAGGGCTGCTGGCGGCGCAGTCAACTGCCCGCCACCAGGCCAGACCAGGCCAGCTGCTTCCTTGCCGCTCCCCCCCAATCTGCCACTCATAGCGGGGATGGGGAGCGGCAAGGCAGGGAGTCAGGGAACATTGTGTTTGTTTTTTATTTTATTTAATTTTAAATTGCCCGTGAGTCCTGCCTCCACGGAGGAGAGCAGGACACGTGGGCAATTTAAAATAAAAAAAACCCTAAGTCCCCCCCTGCCTGCAGCGCAGCCCAGATGAAGACCGCCGGAGCCAGCACTGAGGTAAGAATCCTGGCACCATATTATTATTGGTTGTTTGTTTGTTTTATTTATTTGTGTAAGCCAAGTATGTGGATGTCCTGGAGGTCTGTTATAGAGGAGGCGATTCTCCACTTCCCTTGTTCAGAATTATTATTTTGATGGGAAATATAATATTCTTAGAGACAGGATGATGATCTAGATAGTCTTTACTTATTCAGAAAAGAAAGCTGTAAAGCTTAGTACTGTCTTCAGGGATAATATTACACTTGAGGTGAATAATACCTAGCAACCTTTGCCATGTTTCACGAGGATGTACATTCGTACATCCATTCTGCTGTGGATGAAAGGCTTTGGAAAGGCTGTCTTAAGGTTAAAAACTTAGTGAGTGAAAAAGTCCCCTTGAGAATAAGCTGTAAGGGGACTGACAGCCTCCAGAGCTGTTGCAGCCGTGCATCTCTGTGTGATACAGCTCCAATTTAAAAGCAAAGGTGCTAATAGAATTCTTTGTTCACCTAGAATGTTGATACGACATTAGGGACATTCTATCATGACCAGCTTTTTTTTTTTCTTAAGGTGAGACATTTTTAAATTAACTACTGATAAACTATTCTTTTGAAGCTCTTTGAATGTTAGGTGTAATATTTTTAAACAAATATCTATTATGGTTGGGATCATCTGTACTCCCATTTTTCTGCTATGGATTTAGAAAATAACAAGCTACTGGCTGCCCATTATGTTTTATGATTTCTCAACTAAACATGAAGCAATTTCCAAGAAATACTTTGTATTAAACCCATGGTTTTTCTTCTAAAGAGGGTTTTGCAAACGCAGGTCCCAGTTATGTGACAGTGTGCTCTGTATTGCCAGCTCTTACAATTTTCCCCCCACTACTCTCAAAATATAATTTTTTTATTCTGTTAGTCGTTGGTAAATCAACAAAAAGGTGTTTTAAAAAAAAAAAAAAAAAAAAAACGGTGCCAGGAGTCAACATTCTAGAACTAAAAGTTGACGTTGTAGGACATCAGGTACCCAAATTAGGTCACAATCGGGTATCAATCGGTAACCAATGTTGTCAGGTTGATTTGGGTACCAGAAATTCGATGGGTATATCTGTTTTGCAGGTACCCTCTCTCAACTGTAATTCTACCTCAAACATGCCCAAGTCAAGGTTTCCTAATCTTCCAATACTAGTGGCAGAGTGGAGCCAGATCCAGGCATGTACAAACTGTGTGATCCAAGGTCATAGCTATCGTAGGGACAGGTGGTGCTGCTGCACTGGGGCCCAGCAGTTTACAGGGCCCATGCTTCCTAGTGCAGATGTTTTCCCTTCCACTGGGATGGGGGGGCATAGGGGCCCCATTCCATCTTCTGCACCAGGGCCTTCTCCAACTTAGCTATACCCCTAGTGTGACCACACAGGGTCCTGTGTGTTGGAGAGCTCCACAGGAGTCCCCAATAGATGGAATCCATGAAAAAACGTGAAGTGACACCATGAAGCACTGAAAACAGATATGGGCCTGTATGGTCTCAAATATGGGGAGTAGTGCCCTGTGGAGGATCCATGGTGATTCTGGAAAGGGCAAACACCACCATTTCACATGACCAACTTCCCTGGATCCATCACTACCAGAATAACAGTGTACTTTCAAGTGATGACCAAACCTAACTATCAGTTGGGTAGCAAATCCACTACTCATGTCACCTCTAGTTGTTTCAGTACTGGTTGGTGGGTTATGAGTAGGGCTGTTCCAAATATTGAAATAAAAACTGTGAGTATTTCTGAGGTTCCGAGGAGCGGTCCAGAGTATTCAGGTCGATTCTTGGAACCTCAGAGAATACTTTATATTCAGAGGGGCAAAGGACAGTAAGGGGAGCAGTGGACAGTGCAGTCATGGAAGAGGGAAGCACGGGCAAGGAAAGGGGGGTAAGGGAATAGTGCAGTGGGGGGCATGGAAGGGAGTGCAGGGAAGAGGGCAGCAGAGACCAGGAAAGGGGAGGAAGGAGGTGCAGGGAAGAGGGCAGCAGAGACTGGGGAAGGGGGTGCCACTCACTTAAAAGCCACATGGGAGCTGGGTGTGCTGCTCTGGATTCGGCCTCCCTGTATTTGTCGGCGCACCCCCAAATAAAGACGAGGACACGTATAATGAGATTAAACAGCCGCACTCTTTATTAATTTGTTAAAGGGGGAAGGGGGCACCCCTCCCGCTTCCCCCTTTGAACTGGGGTCCTCATTTATAACTAACCTTACTATTTAAAACCCCCTTTCAGGAGGCCCCCTCACATCCCCATCTCAGACCCATCTCACTGGGCGTACCTCTTCCCCATCTCTCAGTTAAATCAAGAGGGGAACCTCCTGATCCTTATCTTTACTATTAACTGTTAACTTACACCCTGCCTTGGGCCTCAGGTTTCCCCAAGCCGGGTGGGTTGTTCATGCCTGCCCCATCTCTGGGGTTATTCTCAGCAAAGGTTGAGAACACCATTACTCGCCGGTTGGCAGATGCTCCTCCCAGCGGGTGCAGTCGGCCGTCTCTCCCTTTGGGTTGGTCATACAGTGGACCGTGCAGGGGCGACTATGCCATGGACCTTCCCATCTCTTAAGGAGATGCTGCTACCCATGCTATGCTAACTGTTATAACTTCCAACCTTGGACTTAACTCTGCCCACCACCACCAAAACTGCCAGCTTCGCTTGCCTGGTTTGCTGCCACACCAACACCACCAATTATCTGCCGCAACTGTCGTTTCAGGACCCCAAGGTACAATTCGCACCCCACGTCTGATAGGTGAACTCCATCACCTCTGAAGAGTTTGTCCCTGTCATGCCCCATACCCTCATGTTTGATAACGCGACCTCCCTTCAGCCGTAGCCAGTTCCCAATTTCAGTGTTGGCTCTCTGGTCGACCCACCCCAGGTTTTCCGCCGTGGCCCATACTCTCCTCGGGAGCATCTCGGACCACACTATGATGCATGCGGGAAATATATCCTGCACTATCCTCAAATCCTACTTTACCCTTTTTTTTCAGGCCCAGCCTCGTTGCTTTGGGCACGTTGTTTTCCCCAAGGTGGATCACCAGCACCTCTGGCGCAGGGTAGGTTTCACAAGCCGCTGTTAACATTGGAAGGAGTTGCTCCCATAGCATCCCCCTCCTGCCAACCCAAAATATACTTGCTTGCTCACTTAGGCCCAGCTGGGTACCCCACCCACTGCATGCGGCCTTCTTCCCTGCCCAGTGGACGATGCTGTGGCCGACGATCCACACAACACACTGCTCTTGTCTCACTGGTGTGTCTGCAAAAGATATAAGGATTAAGGAATCGTCCCACAATTGCTGGTCCACATCTACTGACTCGTGGTCTAGTTTCCCTGGTATATAAGCGGTAGGCACTCGAGCGCCATCTCCCTATCTCTTGTATCCACTCACCTGATAACTCCATATCAGCTTCAACCGATGCTGCCCCTATCCTAAATGAATGCACGCTGTAGCTACTCTGCTCGAGCCCCGTTATTCTCACACATCTGCTTAGGACCGCCCCAAACTGGTAATGTGTCAGTGGGGATCCATTTCTATGTATAAAAGGGGGCCACCACCCAACGGGCGGGATGCCAAATAATTCCTCATTGCCCCAACGGGGCAGATTCAGGGATCCCCAACAGGGCAAAGTCTAACCCAATGCCCCCTTCCCTTCTGGTCGGCCTTAGACCTTCTCAGATGTAGGATGAGGGTATCTCCCTGCCATGACACGTCCCTTAACTGCAGCGCCTGACCTGACCTGTCGTTCTGGGAGTCGGCTACCATCTCACCAATCCTGAAGGCTCCGAACAATGCAATGCGGAAGACTGTGGCGAAGAGCACGTTTTCGCTACTAGAAACACAAACCTTTCCAAGTGCCTCAGTTAGTGCTATGAGTATTGGAGGTGTGATTGGAGCCTGAGCATCCTATCTTGGGGGGGCTCGGCAGGCCCAACTCTCCCTTAGACGGTTCATTAAAAAAACGTTATCCGGGGAGGGGTGCCCGGCCAGGTGGCTTGTAAAGGTGATGGCCGATATTTTCCCCGCAGTCATGCTAGGGGCCAGTCTGTCCACCCACAGCTGCATGGCATATTGCAACATACACCCCTCTGCAATGGGGAAACCTATGTCCCACCCGTTTTGACATGGAATTCGCTGAACGCCTTCTCATACGCCCACCTGGTTCTGAGCACGAGGGATCCCTGCACTGCCTGGTATAGTTCCAGAATCCAAGGCTCCACATGTCCCTCAGGAATGGGTCAGGGTTTTCATTGGCCTCAGGGGCCAGTTGGCAAAAGCGGTCTGCCTGAAATCGAGAAAGGGCATCAGCAATGCCGTTGGCAATCCCTGGGATGTGCTTGGCAATGAATAAGATGTTTGCCCTCAAGCATTTGAGGACAAATGCCTGCACCAGCCTCATGACCCTTTCTGATTTGGAAGACATCTTATTGACAACATGGATGACCGCCATGTTATCACACCAGAACAAGACCCTCCTGTTGGCAAAATCAGCTTCCCACAACTCTACTGCCACCACTATGGGAAAGAATTTCAGGAATGTCAGATCCCAGGTTATCCCTTTCTCCACCCATGCTGCCAGCCAGGGGGCCGCACACCACTTTCCCCTAAAATAGACTCCAGAGCCATGTCCCCCTGCAGCATCTGAATGTATCTGGAGCTCTGCCTCCACCAGGAGTCGCTGCCACCAGAAACTGACACTGTTGTAGCCCGCAAGGAAAGTTCCCCAGGTCGCCGAATTCTTCCGCATTTCCACCATCACTCTGATGTGGTGATGCGGGGGATGGTCACTCCCTACCCAGGCGTACATATGGGACATGAATGCTCTACCTGGAGCGATGACCCGGCAGGCAAAATTTAGGCTGTCAAGGAATGACTGCAATTTCCGGACTGTCACCTTTTTTGCTCCCCCCATCACCGATACCACTTCCCTCAGTGTTCTTAATTTTTTCTCTGGGAGCCGTGACTGGGATATCTCAGTGTCAAGCTCTATGCCCAGGTAGGTCAATTTGGTCGTTGGGCCCTCTGTCTTTTCTTGTGTGAGTGGTACCCCTACTTCTGCCGTCACCTCGTGAAAAGCAAGCATTGCCTGCTCACATTCAGTGGTTCCCGTCCTTCCCGTGAAGAGGAAATCATCGAGATAGTGCATGATCTGCCCGCCACCCCCGCGGCGGCACGTAATCCACTCCAGCACTGTACTAAACTTCTCGAAGGCCGCACATGAGATTGAACATCCCATGGGCATTGCCTTGTCGAAGTAAAAATGGCCCCCAAACTCCATGCCCAACAGGTCAACGTCATCGGGGTGTACAGGGAGGAGGCGGAATGCCAATTTGATGTCACACTTCGCGAGGAAGGCAAACATCCCACAAGCACGCACCATTTTGACTGCTGAGTCAAATGATGTGTACCGCACCGAGCAGAGTTCCGAGGGAATTGCATCATTCACTGACTCGCCCTTGGGGTAGGACAAGTGGTGAATCATTCGAAATTCCCCTGGGGCCTTTTTTGGCACTATACCCAGGGTTGATATCCTAAGAGTTGGTATGGGCAGGGATTCAAACGGGCCGTGAATACTACCTTCTTTAACTTCTTTATCAATTTTCTGCTGCACTAGCTCCTCCCTCCCTACCACAGATTTCAAATTCCTTGCCCTCAAGTGATACCGGGGGCCCACCGTTGGGATCCTAAAACCCCGTTGGAATCCCTCCACTACGTACTCGACAGTTGCTCTATCGGGGTAATCCCGGATGGTGGCTGCCAGTGCCTCATGCTGAACTGGGGTTGGGGCCCTTACCCGCCGTCATTGTGGCTCCACCTTGTCCTGCTGTACCCTGTCTGGTGTTTGCCCTCCCTCTGTTCCTGGCTCCATACTGCCAGAAATGGGAGCATGCGGAGGTGGAATGATCCCCGCCGCACTGGGTGCATGCATGTTTAAATCTGCACTGGGTATGAAAGCATCGCCCCCATCATTATAGTCCCAGCACATCGGTCCTGCTGGAGACTGTCATGCCCGGCCTGTCTGTGCCCCCTCCCCCGCCTGTGTGCTACCTGCCCTGGTGAGGACATGACCACTGTCCAATCAGGGGGAATATATATTGCAGCTAATGCACTCTAACCAAATGTTGGGGCGTGCATGTCCCACCGCAGTCTGGGGTTGTTAGCTGCCCTATGCCTAAAAGACTCATCATAGCGCAGCCACGCTCCGGGGCCCCCTGTGTCAAAAGCCCTCCACACTAGGTCAGAGTACTTGAGCATCTCCAGGCCCCAATCTGGAAATTTAATCAATGTGACCCCCATATAAATTGTGTAGGCCGCGGTCCAGTCGGACCATGACCTCTCCACCTTTGGCCTCTTGAACCTTTCCTTTCCCTTTTTTTCCTCCTTATCATTGGGGTCAGGGATGAAGTCACTGAAAAGGAGGGCGAATATGTCTATATATTCGCCATTCCATATTTTCTCCATAGTGGAATGGAGGAGATGATCCCCCAGGGGGGCAGACACATCAGCGTGCCCCCCAGACAGGAGGCGCATCTCCTCCTTATGCCCGAAATAGCGGGTTTCCACACACCCACAGCACCTTGGGGCCCCCATACCTGGGCCACCGCAGAATAACTCCTAGACGAACCGTCACCACATCCCTCGTGGTGAGCACGGTGCAAATGCACCAGCGCTGGGGCGCTCCTCCCCCCCCGCATGACCACCCCTGGCCTTGGTTTCCCCACTCCTGTGAACCCCTATAGACAGGGGGGTCTGGTGGGGGGGTTCAGTAGGGGTCCGTGGCCCACTGTCCACCCCCATCTTCTCCCCATGAGCCCCCCCACTGCCTGGGGTTCCGGGTCCACCTGTGACCTCTGGTCATTGATGTAGCACCCGGAGCTGCCCTGCATCTGTCGTACGGTTTCCCACCTCTCAGCCACCACCTGCCTTCCTTCACGGAGGGGCTCCGTCCCTGCGTCGGGTATGGGTGATGAGTCCTCTCTCCTCCTACTAGGTCCAGGCTCATCGTTCCTGTAACAAGGTGACAGGCGCGGCGCCTCCCCAAACCCAAGAGAGTGGGCCCCTCCACCACCGGAGGGCTACTGACCCCCCCAGTGGCAGAGACCTCCCACCCTGGATTACCCTCAGGGGTTACCTCTGCACCACCCCTCTTCCTTTGCGCGTTCTCCAGTTCCTCTATCCGGGACTGGTAGTCAGCCAACTTCTCCTGCATAGCTCACAGGATCTCGGCCTGTTGGGACCCATCTCCCCGCTGACCCTTGTTTTCCCCTCTCTTTGGGGCAGGCCCTCCCTTTTTCCTTGTAGGGGGGTCTTTTGGGGTGCTCCTTTCTTGGGAGGCATGCTGCCTCAACCACCCCACTTGGGGCCTTGCCCGAATCGCCTGCTTAATAGGGGTGAGGGATGCCCACAGTGGAAGCCGCCCACTCTCCACCAATCCTGCGGGAGAGCCCTGCTGGGACAAAACCTCTATGGGCCCCGGGAATCAGGCCTGAATTGAGCCCTCGCCTACCCCACAAAATTCAGTTAACTGCAGGAGGGAGGGTCAGACCACCTACCCCTAGCCCCGCTTCTCACTCAGCCCTGCTGGGCCCTACTTGGACCCTAGTGGGCCTGGCCTGATTCTTATGCTCTGAGGGGGGGGTGTATCTCCCTCCCACACCAAACGCCATCTGCCGCCACTCGCGAGCAGCTGCTCGCTAGCCCCGCTTCTCTCTCGGCCCGCTTCTCTCTGGGCCTGGAATGCTTCTTATGCTCTGAGGGGGGGAGGGGTGTATCTCCCACACACACCAATGCCATCTGCTGCCGCTGGGCCTCCCGTACGGATTGATCCCTCCCCCCCCCCCCCTCTAGGCCGCAGCTCACACCCACTGCCTTGGGGCACCTGCCTGGCCTAACAGAAGGTGTGCAGCCTGTTCAAGGTCACTCAGCTGTGCTGCACGTCTGTTCCCCCACTCTGACTGCACAGAATGCTGCACCAGAGTGGGGATCTAAAATGGGGCCGGGACCTCGCGAGCCTCGCGAGAATCCTGAAGGGTCTTCTCCCCTGTTGCTCGGTAACAGAGGGCCCCTCCCAGTCGTTGCGGCTTAGCAGCCGAAATCTGACCCATGTCCCTGTCTTTCCCCGCTCCGGGGCCAAACCCCTGCCACAATTAATGCGGAGAGGGGATTTGAGTTAAGTTTTTCTAAGCATGCTCCTAAATGACTCTGAGTAGCACCCCCTTCCCTGGGCTCCACTGCTCTCTTCCCTGCACCCCGTTCCCTGGCGTCCGCTGGTCTGTTCCCTAGACTGTGCTTCCCTCTTCCCTGGCTGCGCTGCCCACTGTCCCCCTGCCCTGCACTTTGCCAAGATTTTTCCAAGTCTCAAGTGGACGGGCTATTCCTCGGCCATTTGGAACTCAGAAAAACAAGGCCAAATAGGCCTGTACTCAGTAAAATCAAGAAAAAATCAAGTACCAAGTTTGAGCCCTAGTCTTGAGGGTCTTTCAAACTGAGACTCCTGGGCCTGGGCCCCATTGGTTCATGTCTTAAAACAACACTATCTGAAACTACTTTATAACATAACCAATGGCAAGAACTTTAATCACTCTCTCTCTCTTCTGTCTTGGCCTAACATAAAGTGTCTTAACTCCTACATTCACAGCCAAATTTGAAGTTCCTACACTTTACACTGCCTTGAGGGTGGGGGGGCATAAAAATTGAGAAGGGGGACATTCCCAAATCCTCAGAGCAGGGGCAGTATGGAACATCTCTTTTCTGAGCTTCCATCTAGTTTACTACATATGCCATCTTAAAATCCAGAGTCAAGAGCTAGAAATGTAACTGCAACTGTTGATACATGATGGAAACAGTCCCATCTTATTTAACTACGGAGCTGATTCCATTAATCTTTTCAATTCCTAAATGTAGAATATCGACACCCTTTAAATAAACACATTTCCAGAATTTAACAGGCATTGGAGAGGATATTGGAAGGAAGCTGCTTAATGATGGATAAACAATTCCAAAATTGAGGGACTGGAGTGATTTGAGGGGGGGGGAATATTAATAGCACTCTAGCTTCATTTCTAGAAACAAAGGAAACTATGATGACTAACATTGCCCTGTTCTATTGTACTTATTATAGTATAAAAAGGTTTATCACAAAGTACTTGTTGCTACTTTAGGAACCAATTACCTTTTAGTCATAAAAATATCAAGCCTGTTCCAATGCCTGTTGAGTTCAATAGTAGTCTTGGCACTCAGTTCAAGGCCTACAGCCATTGTTCTGATTCAGTGGGTGAAATACTGGCTCTGTCAAAGTCAATGGGAGTTTTGCCATTAATTTCAAAGACCCTGCACCTATATTGTCTGAGACCTGATTGTCTGAGACCTTGATCCCCGTAATTGCTGCCATTGTACTGGCTGATATAACAGGAAGGCAGTTAGTTTTAGAAATAATTTTTAGCAAGTATTCATTTGATTTTTCTAATGAATTTGCCCCTTCAATTGATACCATAAAATGTTAATGTAATGAAGATTTACACACATAAGTGTTCATGGGAAGTAATTCTCATGATTTTATATCAGAATATTGGTGAAAAGCAAATTAATAGCGTGGTACTTTATTTTTGTCTAATCAAAAGTATCCTAAAGTGTTTACTGTTAGTGACACAGGGTTGTCGTGTAACTTTGATGATCAAACACAACTAAGAAAGACCATACAAAGTTTGAAGGACAAAATAAAGAACATTTTGGAAGCAAACTGATTAAATAATTTTGATTAACAAACTACTTCAGCAAATTCTGTCTGTTAATCCCTTATACTGCTTGCTAGAAACCGCTCAGTTCTACATTTTTCTGTATATTTTCATCCTGTTTTGTCACTTGTCTTGCAGTAAAATAGTCTAAAAACCTCATTGCCTTGTGCTCTATTGGTGAAATCGTTGTGGTCCAGATCTGTAACCCTTGAAAAGTTTGGGGTCCTATGATCTATAGTTTTCTTTTTTATTCTATGACAGTTCAAATGCCAATGGTGATGCACATTTGAATTCTAATTCTGGACTTTCTGGCAGCTTAAGGTGTTTGGACACGGATGTGGTTCAGGAAAATCTTTTCTGAATTTGAAAAATGAATCAGTCCCAAATGTCCGATTTTCTGTTGGTGTTGAAGAAAGCAATGGGGATCTACTGAAATCAGTGTTTTCACACTAATTTATGTCAGCTGAGCATAAGGTCTTTAATGTCTATAGCAGCATTTCCCAAACTGTAGTAGAGCACAAGTGGAGGGCAAGAGTCACTCACTGGGGTACAAACAGTGGCATGACTAGCTGAGCCCTAGTGCAGAGGATGGAATGGATCCCCTGCTGAGGCACTCCACTCCAGTGGCCATATGCATTCTGCATGTGTGTGGGCCCCTTAGATTTGTGGGCCCCAGTACAGCTGCACTTGCTACCCCTGTTTATTTAAACGATATAAATTCCCATTAAAATCTCTTCCTGAACACTAGTTCCTTATCTGCTAAAGACCTGGCCAATTATATAAGTCTTACACTGCCTCCAAAAAATGCTAACACTTTGGCAAACATCATGGGGATGGGAGTTCCAAAACTGTGGAGCAGCCACCGAGAATGACTGTGTATCTTTGTCATATGGACTCCCTGCCCCCTAACTGGTAGGGATGTGCGAACAGAACGCGG
Organism: Sphenodon punctatus; assembly: GCA_003113815.1. NCBI lineage: Eukaryota > Metazoa > Chordata > Lepidosauria > Sphenodontia > Sphenodontidae > Sphenodon > Sphenodon punctatus. The sequence continues at coordinate 608,842 of QEPC01002018.1, forward strand.
TTCAGATGTTTGGACATTCGGTCATTCGGTTCGAAACCCGAGTTCAGGTTCGGTTGTTCGTCTCGGCGGAGTTTGGTTTGGCCGAACTCATCCGAACATCCGAAAATAGCGCTATCGATACCAATACCAAAAAAAATATTTAAATTCGGTATCGGTATAATTTGGCCCTGAAACCACCCCTGGTTTCTCCACCCCTGGTGCCAGGAAGTCTGCTCCTCAGCTGCCTCCCTCTTCCAGACACGTTTTTCCCACCCAAAGTCACGTTTTTCCTACCCCCCAACTCATCCAAACTCATCCAAACTTTTCCGAACTGTTTGGCCGTTCGAACGTTCGGTTCGGACGTCTGAACAGGCCGAATTCGGCCCGAACTCCGAACATCCGAACTGCGTTCACACATCCCTACTAACTGGGGCCTTCTGGCTCTGGGGTAGGTGTTTTTTCCAGTGCACAATCTGGGAGGCACCTGCCCTAGAGCCAGAAGGCCCAAGATCAAGCCACTTGGGCCCTGACAAAGACCCTTTTTATACATGAGACACACCCACTCATGCCCACGCAGGCTCACTGTGTGGGCATGAGTAGGTGCTGCCTCGGGATGGGCGAACACATCGCAGTTCAGGTTTGGCCGTTCGGTTCAGCCGTTCGGTTCGGCTGTTCGGTTCGGCTGCGTTTGGTTCAGCCGTTTGGTTCGACCGTTTGGTAGTTCGCCAGGTTCAGGTTCGGCCATTTGGTTCGGCCATTTGGGAAATGTTATGGATTTTTGTTTTGTTTTTTATATATGGTTTTTTGGTTTTTTATTAGGTTTTATATGGTTTTCTTTTGTTTTTTATTTGGTTTTTTTGTTTTTATATGGGGGTTTTTTATTTATTTTTTTATCTAATATTATATCTATCTATCTACACTAAATCTAACTGCTATTAACTATTCTAAATGCTATGAACTAAATGGATTATCTAATAAGTACACAGGCCTACTCCTACCACTAAAACTAAATCACTAACGCTATCTCTGTCACTAAACTAGCTCCTACAACTACTATCCCTAACCTATCTATCTATCTCTCTATATCTATATCTCTCTATCTCTCTCTATATGGGATGGGGGCGGGGGAAATCACAAACACAAGGTTTCAGTTTAAGGTTTAAGTTTCATTTCAGTACAAAACTGAAATGAAACTTAAAGCAATCTAATAATCCTACTCAACGCCTGCTGTTCAGGAACAGTGACTAGCTCAGAAGGTGTTGGGAAGGGGGGAGGCAGATAGTTTCATTTCTTGCAAGCCTCTCCACCCCTGGTGCCTGGAAGTCTGCTCCTCAGTGACTAGTACTACCCCTCCCTGTCACCTTACAGTGAACCTTTTTTTGCCACCCGAACTCACCCGAATGTGATCCAAACTGACCGAACTGTTCTGCCATTTTTCCGTTCAGTGTTCGGTTCAGTTCGGTATGTTTGTGTTTGGGTTCGGGTTTGGGTTCGCGTTCGGTCATCCAAACAGGCCGAGTTCAGGCCGAACTCCGAACTTCCGAACCGCGTTCGCCCATCCCTAGTGCTGCCTGTGTGACTGCCATGGCAGGTGAGTGTGGGGGTGCGTGCTTCTGCAGCCCACTCACCTCCACCCATTGCCGCCACACAGAACACAGAAAAATGGAGGTTGTTCCATGCGGGGGCATGTGGGGGTGTGTGCCCATGTACACTGCACCCCCACACCTCCCCCTTCAGCAGTACACCCACCCATCCACCCACCCCACAGCCATAGCCTGTGTAAATAGGGCCAAAGACTGTCATTAGGAATTGTGATGGAATATAGGGGAGAAGGAAATCTTGGCCATTCCTTTTCTATTACCATTCTCCACAACAGCACCAAAGATTGTGGCTGCCAGAGCCATGAGAGGGGTAGCTAGTGGGGCCAAAGAGATGTTACACCACTCTTATTTCAGTGACACCTGCTTGGGAAACAGGAGGGATCGCAATGGGCAACATGGAGTTGGGTCATACAGGTGGTTATCTCCCTCCTTTCATCTAACACACCTCAAAATAACTCTATCAAGAATAGAACTAAAAGAAGTACCAGCAAAAATGGGCTTACCTGTCAAAATTGCAGTACTAGAGTCATTCTGGGTGGATCAGGTACTAAACAGTGCCTAATAGCTATCAAAATTACTGTTACTGAATTATCATTACTCAAATTACCATTACTGTTACCAAACTGCTGGTTTTCTGTGACCAAAGGTTGGTTCTCAATGTTGCACTCTTTTACAATTACCAATTTACCATTTTTATGTCCATTTTTATTCAGCCATTGATGTTGAAAAGACACTAAAATGGCAACATAATAAGTTGGAATGGGTCGGTAAACTGATAAAACAGAAATTAAGCAACTCGGTATTTTCAGACGTTACGAGATCACAGTCAACCACAGTCAATTCCCTGTGGTGACTGCGATCACGTAACATCTGTTGGGGGGGAATGGATGTTCCCCCCAGATGTTACCACGGCAGGGAATCACTTTCCCTACACGAGCGGCCAAAGCGACGGGGCCGGCAGCGGTCGCGTGGCGAAGGTGATTCCCCACCGTGATGAACCCCGCTGTCACTTCTGGATGGCGGCCATGGCCCGGAATCCCTGTAGGGATTCCGGCCCATGNGGGCCATGTCTGCCATGATGAGCAGTCATGGGGTATTTTCAGATGTTACGTGGTCAATGTCAACCACAGTCAATTCCCTGTGGTGGCTTGGACCATGTAACGTCTGTTGGGGGGAACGGATGTTCCCCTCAGATGTTACCACGGTGGGGAATCACATTCACCACGCGAGCGGCCAAAAGGTGGGGCCGGAGGCCATCGCGTGGTGAAGGCGATTCCCCACCGTGGTGACCCCCACCATCACGTCTGGGCAGTGGCCACGGCCTGGAATCCCCGCAGGGATTCCGGTCCGTGGTCATAGCGGGCGAGCGCTGCGGCTGCATTGGCCACGGCGGCCGCCCGCCTCCCCAGAGGGCGGGCGGTGGGGAGCGTGGAGGGGGCGGGGCTGTGAGGCCGTACGTTGCACCACGCAGCCCCGCTCCCTCCCCAATTCCGTGCTGGGATCCCCCAGAACGTCTGTTAGGGCATGACAGGGTCATCCCGGCAGGGAATTAATTTATTGTTTTCATGACGGGGCCGATCGGCCCCATCACATCTGAAAATACCCTCAGTAATCATAATGCTCAATATTTTGTGTATTTGGGTACCTATCGGTCACCGAACAACCACCTGAAATTTTTGATATTATCCCCACGTACAAAATGTCAGCTCTAACAAGAGCTTCTTCTTTGTGCAGCTTCTAAAACTAGCTCCTCTATCACACTCACGTCCCAGCCTCTGTTGAGTTCTCTGTCTCCTGAACCCTCAATGTCACCTCAACTCCAGGTCCCATGTTTCTGTCCTTTTGTGGAGAGGGGGGCTCTCAGGGCCTGGACTCTCCTGAAGATGTCACAGCCACATGCACACAAAAAAGGTCGGGAACCTCTGGTATACGTGATAGCAAGGTCAATAGTTCCAGAGGTTCACATTGCAACAAGCACCTCGACTGTTTTTTACTGTGAGAACTATTCAGTACAAAACAGGGATAATTCTCTCTGTTTTGGCATGAAATACTAATACTGCAATGTGCTTCACTTCCTGCCTGTGGATAAAAGGCACCATTGCACAGAGCCAAGGGTTTAACAATACCTCATCTTTTTAAAGGAGCAGGTGGCCAGTGCCACTACTACTTTTATTATTTTTCTGATCCCTTGGAGAGCCCTTGCCTAAAGGTTGGCTCTCAAAGTTAGCAGAAGTCCAAATTCTGACCTACTTTTGTTTCTAATGTATATTTGCTGCATTCCTGTATTTCTTTGTCCTTGTAGTCATTTCAGTAAGCAAACGCTTCCATGTTCTTTTCCTGGCACAGAAGAGAAGCATTGCCAGGAGCACAATACTTACACAGTGAACAAACATGCTGGGGGGGGCAGCACTAAGGCACAAGGGAAGACACACACGCACACAAAAATGTATATCATGGTACAAGAATCTATTCCAGTTTCAAAATCCAAACATATGCAAGGAGTAGCAGCTTAATATTTGTATATGCATATGCTAGTAATGTCGGCATTTTACAAACCAGGAGGCTACTAAATCCATATTTAGTCACTTTAAACAAAAAGGCCTGGTTTTCAAATTTTAACACACACATCCCTTCCCCTTATGCCTACGTGATCTTCTGGTTGCTCTTGGAAATCAGGTCACTTATGTAGGAGCCTAAAAAATATATGGATTTAGTTAGGCATCTATTGTTAAAAACCTTGGCCGTGGTATATGGGTCAGTTTCACCAGTATGCTCCGGCTGCTTTAACACAATTTCAGCAATGCAAAGCAGCTGTAAATCTGGCTTAATTGGGTTTATAGCTGCTTTGCATCGCTGAAACCGCACAGAGTAGCTAGAGCATAATGGTGAATTTGGTCACATATCTCTAAATACCTTGGCATTGCCCTTTTAGCTGTCAGATATTCAAAGAGATGAATTTCCCCTTTAAACATGTTCTAGATAATGGACAATGGTAGTATCAGTCCAGCATTCGCGGTATCTCTGGTCTTTCCTCTGCTGAACTCTTTGAGACTCTTTTTCAAATCTATGCCTATTATACTTGACTTAAACAAAACTACTTGTCTTGAACTTTTGGTTGTAAAGCTGTGCCTTAAATACTGCTCTGCTAGTATATAACTGATTTCACCTTTCAGTACTTGTTATGAACAGGCAGCACAATGTCCACTTTGATTATCAACAGAAAAAAGCGCACATAGAATGAAATGAAACACTCTGTACTTTTCCAATATCCAAGGATTTGACTCAAAAAGCGAAGGTGCCTCAAAGATTGACTAAGCTTTTTGCAATGGGATTGAAGATAAAATGATTTTGTCAAATTACTAATGGCTTAATAAAGCATATTACTTTTCTTTCTGTGACAAGTCACCACAATGAAAGTCTATGATGTCAGATTTTCAGAAAAAAGTCAGATTGTGCACTAGCAGAACCATTTGTCCTGTAAGGACCCAGGCTTGAATCAGTACCCTTGGGCCCTGAGCCCAGCAGCTGGCTCGGCAGAGCGCCCGGTTCTAACTGCCCAGGGCCAGTTTTGGCCATAAGACATCTTCCAGTTCTGGTCAAGCCACATCCATCCTTAGCCTTACTCCATGCCCCACAGCTTTCTGGTTAGCTGCTGAACTCTATATAAGGCTAGTTAGTAGCCACAAGAAGCTGGGTGGATCATCTGTCAACTTCTTGATTCTCAGTCACTTCCTGGTCCCTGTTGTTCCTCCTTGTGGCTAATGTTTGTGTCTCCTTCTCCTTGTGTTTCCACAAACCTTGGACCGGTTCTACACCCTGGAACTTGTGTGCTCTGGGACTGGCTAGACACCAGTCCTTCAGACCCCTGCCCTGGAACCCGGACCAATTGGGTTCCAGGTTTAATGAGGGCCTGGCATCTGTGGGGTGTGTCCCCTATGTGACTGCCTAGTGAGCCCCCTATGCAACTTCCCAGAGAGCCCACTCTGCACTGTGCCATTCCAGTGCCCTGTCTGTCCTGCTTTGTCTGTCTCTTGATCCAGTCCTGCCTTGCCTTGTCCTGCCTCATCTGCCTGCCCCCTTGAGGCAGGACAAGGTAAGTCACTGGACTGGCACAGGGCCCCTTAATCACCCACCCCATGACCCATGAACTGTGGATCCCAAAGCACTAGTGGATCCTGCACTATCTGCTGAATCTTGGAAACTGATCTGGACCAACTTTTTGGACCTGACCCTGCACAACTCACAGAGCATTGATCCTGCAATGACTCTCTGTGCGCTAGCTTGTGGTCACTGACATTTCCCTCAATCACTGGCTGATATCTGGATGTGTCAGTCCAGTAGCCAGAGCCTATATGCCTGTAGAAATGTGGTTTTGGTATATAAACACATGGGGTTGGGAGAGGCTGCAACATGTTGCTGCGCCAAGTTTGAAGCTTGGAGAAACTTGTGAAGATGTGATGATTTCACATGTGTGATATATACGTACTGCATAATAACTACCATGTAATATCTCACACCTGACAGCCCTTGAAGAATTCAGGTGTGATATAATGAGCTGCCTAACTGAATCAGACCAATTGTCCATCTTAGACCAGTATTGTCACAACATGACACGGCAGCAGGGTTTTAGATCCAGCTCTCTGGCAGAGGCGTCTCCAGGATCCCCAGTAGAGGCCTCACCTAGGCGTACTACCTGAGACTCTCCAGGATCCCCAGCAGAGGCCTCACCCAGGCGTATTACCTGAGACTCTCCAGGATCCCCAGCAGAGGCCTCACCCAGACGTGCTACCAGAGATCCTGAATCAGAGATGCCAGGGATTGAACTTGGGATCGTATACATGTAACGCATATGCTCTACCATCTGAGCCATGGCCCACCCAGGCATGATAGAGGAATTCAGCCACGCCACTAAGATTTGTCTTCCCCATGTACCACTTTATTTCTTCCAGCAAACAAAAAGGTATGCAGTCCCAAAGGAAACCAAAGCCACATACCAAAACCTTTTGCTGTGGGGAACTTCTGACTGGGCTCCCAGACTAATACTATGGTAGGGGTTACCAGTAGAGCTGAAATGGGTCCCTAATTCAGTACCCAGAGGTAATACCTGCATTTTCAGTTACCATATCAGGTAGCCCATTGTGGGCTACCCGCGCACTGATCAGGAACCCAAATACCTGCAAATCAGTTACCAATTTTTTTTTCTGTTACTGATCAGTAAATTGGGATGGAAAACTGAAAATCTGGACAGAAACTTGATTTTCTGGGATTGGAAGTCAACATTCCTGGACATCAGGTATTCGAATCAAGCATTCATTGGGTACCGATTACTGCCTCATTCTTGTGGGTTGATTTAGGTACTGGGAATTCAATGAGTATACCTGTTTTTGTGGGTACTCTTTTCAGCTCTAGCTCCTAGTCCTCATTTAACCTCACAGACAAGTCCCTCCCTAGGTTCCTCATTGTAGGCTCCTTTGTATGCTACTAGGCTGAGGCTGTGGCTTCCCCTGCAGTATTCCTGTATCTTCTGTCTGGTGCCCTTCACTGCCCTGACCTTATATAACCAACTAGCTTGCTGGTCCTGGTGTCACAGAGCTGCCACCTTGTAAGCATAACACCCGAGCCTTCTCCCAAGTTCAGGGTCTCCTCTGAACTTTCTGGTTCAGCCTCTTATTCTCCCTGGCTGTTGCCCTCAGTTAGCTAGCAAGTGCAACCTTCCTGCAGTTCCCAGGTGGATTCAGCCACCTCCTAATTGGCTCATTAGCCACTGGGCTTCTGTAGTAGTAGTAGGTTTATTTACGGTGTGATAGCCAAAAAATCTTTAAATACAATCAAATTGTTACAGTAAAAACATAAAAAATAACACCATATGACATTTCATAACAATTAAATTTTAACAAAAATGTATCCCATATCATCTTAATTACCTATAAAAATTGCCTGCTCCTCCGAGGAGCTTATCGGTGGCTAGGACCTTGCCCCTGAAAGTGTTGATGTTCCGGCAGCTGCAGATTTTCCTCAGTTGCCTCGCTCTTCTCAGAGTTTGCTGACAGCTACAGCTTAGCCCCTGAGTGCCTTGCTCTTCTCGGAGCTTGCTGGCGGCTACAGCTTGAACCCTGGTTGCCAAGCTCTTTACCCCTGATCTCAATCTAATATATCAGTTCTAATACGTTCTTTCAGTGATGCAATCATAAATCGTTCTATTGCATCTGATACATTCAAAGACATATTTTGGAGATGCACTGGGCTTCTAACACAGCCAGAAGTTTGTCTATACCTGGGCTGCCTCTTTTGGGTAGCACCCTGCATGGACTTACCATGGACCCGTTTTGGGTCTTAATCCTGAAGCAACTTAGGAGCCACCTGTTACATTTGTATTCCTACCTAGAATTTCTGTTCTTCCACAGTTCCAGTTTTATGTAACTCTATTTTTTTTTCACCTATGTTTTGGCATTTGCGCACCAGCGTTAGAAAAGATTGCTTAAAGAAAGAGCATTCCCTGACAAAGTGATCAGAAATGAATCTGGTGAAAATGGAATATGAAAAGATAATGTGTAAGGGGAAGCAGTCTCTTTGTGATGAATTCAACTGCCGAAACAACTTGATTAAATACAGACTTTATCAAGTAATCCAAGATCTTGTTCTTAAACATCTGTTATTCTGTTTCACCACAGATGTGTGCATAATGGATCTATTTTCCCCCCAGAAAGGTTATTCTATTCATAGCAAGATATATTACTGAATACCTCTAATTAGGCGACATCTTTTTTTAACACCCACAGTCACCTTTTTCCACACTGAGTGGGAGTTGTCCCAACTTGAAATGTGTGTGAGACAGTATAAATAGATGTTACGTTTAAACTGTGGTGCTATGGTTCCAAAAGATTTGAATTCTAAAGAGTTTTTTCTTTTCTATCTTTCTGTCTCTCTCTTATTTTGCTCCACATCTACATATATTAAATCTATCATCTGTTGATTTTTATTATGCATAATTATTTCCTCATCAGGTGGTGACTTAAAATGCTAGTTAAAAGGGAAGCTGAAACAAATTGATAACTTTATGCTCACTAATCAAATTTGGGTACTCATTTCGGTGAAATCTAATTTGTTCTTCCTGAGCAGGTTGCCAAATTAGTTACTTTGCACTTTATTCCTTCATTGTTTGGTACTTTGGTTGCACTTCAGGACAACATATGGTAGCCAATAACTTACACATTTCCAAAAGAAAGATGAAGTATGGCTCCCCATAGAGTCTATCTATGCATCTGAGGAAGTGGGTTGTTACCCACAAAAGCTCATGCCTAAATAAAATTAATTAATTATATAAAATATTTTCAAAGTTAGTCTATAAGGTGCCATACCTCATCTTTCTCTCTATAGATTCGCTGACTCAGACTAACACGGTCTCCAAAAATTATATTTCAAAAGGAGCTACCAATCAATAAATGAACAACAAGTCAATGAACAAACGAAAAACATACGTGCAGCCCTCAAACAATGAACATTTTGAACGTGGACAACAAGTTTAATTCAAATTGGACCATTTGTGGATAGAGAATTTGTCATATTTGAAGTCTGATTTTGATAGTCACTTCAACTCTCTTAAGAACCAGATTGACAGTAGGAGATGGAATATAGACACAAGATCTTAACTAGAGCAAGCTTTGTATGAGTAACTTCTGCCTTCAAAGCTGAGATCAGATTATTCTACTATTATAGTAATGGGGTGGACAAATGTGTTACATTTGTTAATAATGTAATTGTAGCAAGGAACAGTCTTGCTGTGGATAAGAGTTGTCAAGATCCAGACGGAATCATGCAGTCACTCCACACGTGACGCTGCCGCTGAATACGCGCATTCGCAGGCGATGCGCATCCATTTCCGGGCGTGAACTGACCGGGTCGGTGATCGAGGCTGGTCATACGCGGCCGGAAATGAAAGCGCATCGCCCGCACATGCACGTATTCGGCGGCAGCGTCACGTGTGGAACGGGCTGCCGGCTTTTTTGAAAACAAGCGCGGGCGCCGCCGCACTCGTCTAAAACCAGCCCCGGACAGCTTCTGCCTCCTTTTCAGCTCTTCCTCTTACAAGGCTCTGAGATCTTGCTGCATAAAAGGGGAACAGTGTGTTCACAATTTACAAAACTCCAGCATTTAGAACACCCGGTGTTATCTCAAGCACTTATAAGAACCCATTTTTGTGATGTGTAAAAGCAGGAGTGGCCGTGTCTTTCACCCACTCAATAACTCTTAAAGGGCCTATAGCCATATTAGCTGTACTACACTAATCCACTAGCACTCAGAGGTGTAGCCAGAGGAGAGGTGGTGGCAGGTACCCTGCAGCTTAAGGAAGGAATGGGTTGACAGCACCACCACCCCTCCTGCACTGAGCAAGGCAGTCGCCTGTCATCACAGGACTCCACAAGGGGTGAGGCCACCTGAGGTGATGTGCATGACTCAGCTCAAATTCAGTGGACTTACACACACACTGCATTGTTAATACATCATGGCACTAACTTCCACAGGATGTCTATACTTGATGTGAAAACTAATGCCTAAATCAAGGGGACCTTTTCCCTCCCATGGGCTACTCTGTAATTAGTACTACTACTAACCGTATTTCCATAGCACTACTAGGCATGTGCAGCACTTTATAGTCACAGATTTTCAGACAGAACCCTGCCCAGTGGGCTTAAAATCTAAAATAGACAAAGGTGAGGGGAGAGAGAGACACACACACTCCCATTTTTTTACAGAGGGGGAACTGAGACTGAGAGGTTGTGCCTTGCCCAAGGCCACCCAGTGAGTTCCGGATTCAAACCCTGGCTTCCCAGGTCCAATTCCAGCACCTTATCTACTACACCACAGTGGTTCTCACTGGTCAAGTCAAGCTCTGTGGACTGGATGGGAGTTAGGGCAGGTGGTAATCAAGGTATGCTCAGGATGAAGGAACATGAGAAAAGGGCCAGCTCATAGATGTATGACACAGATTCAACTTCTGTCCAGGAGTGCAGGCCCACAATTCCCCTCCCTTCCTCTGTACTCACTATTTTGGTATGTGAGGGCAGGGACCAGATACATGGACAAGTTCCAGGAATTGGAAAAGGGCCAAATTAAAAACAGTTGTGGGCTGGCTTTGGCCCATGGGCCAGAGATTCCTCATCCTACTTTTAAGGAATTGCGAGACCTCCCTGGAAGATGGAGTGGAGAGAAAGAGAACCAATCATCTGTCTACTATGGGTTTCTTGTACCTTCCTCTAGCATCTGGCTTTCTCTGAGTATTTTCACACGTGATGGCTCAGTGAGCCACCACACTTAAACCCATCCTAGGGTGAGCTCCTTTGCCCCGGGCAGGGGTCTGCCTGGTTTCCAAACAAACATTCCAGTAGCTGGGGCTTGGGGAGGGGCGGGGAGAGGGTGGGGGATGTGCAGACGAGGGTCCACACAGCCCCGCCCCCACACTCCTCATCGTGGCCCTGCCTCCTCCCTGACAGGTGCGTGTGGTGACCTATTAGGCCTCCATGCCTACCCAAAACTGCTCCAGCCATGGGCCGGGGTTCAATGGAGCAGGACGTCAGACGTGATGGCCCACTTTATCATGGTCCGGGGACACCTACCCTGGACCATGGCAGGACTTATCACAGGATGTGTGCTGGTCAGGAGACCAGTGCACATCCCAGGTTAGCCATGCCATGGTCTGGGGTTACTTCTGCTACCACCCATGGTGAACCTGGTGGGGCAGGAGCAGATGTGACACCACCACCCGTGGCCATGCTGTGGTAAGCCTGCCACAGGCAGTAGTGTCACATCTGAAAATACCCTCTGTTGCTGGAGAAAGGATAGCAGATTTAATGGATCATGGCCCTCATCTAGCATGGCAGTTCCTAGCTTTGGTTATGAATGGTATTATACTTCTACTATACTTGTTCATTTCATTATGCAAGGTGTGATGTATAGTTACAATCTGCTATATATATATATATATGTCTTCAAAAAGAAATAGCCTAGCAAGTAGCTAGTGTTCAATGCAAACATTTTTACCACTTTCATTCTAATAGGCTTGATTGCCACTAGGAGTGGGCAGAAAGCACCCCTACCATTTTTATTTTCATTTTTATCATTTACAAAAAAAAAACTTAGTTTTTTTGAGTTTTCATAAACAATCCTGCTGTTTTTGTTTATTTTATTAAAAATGATTTTAAAAAATAATAATTTAAAAAATCACTGTACATGCATAAAATGGCTGCCAGACCATTCTGTGCATGTGCAGTCCCTTTCCAAAATGGTCCTGACACTCAGGGCAATCCCATCCCCCGGACACGCTGCATGTATCCTGCGCATGCGCACATGCATGCAAACTACATGCATCTCCACAGGGACTGCATTGTGCCACGCGGATCCTGTGTGGGATGTGTGCGGATATCACACAGACTCCATGCAAGTCCTGCTTGGGATTGCGGACACTGCCAGCACCATTTTGGGAAAGGGCTGCACATACGCAGAATGTTCTGATGGCCTTTTTTGCATGTGCAGTGATTTGATTTTATTATTTTTAAAATAAAAAATAAAAAAATAATAAAAACCACTGTGCATGCACAAAATGGTCACCAGAGCCAGTCTTTGCAGGCATGCCCTTTCCCAAAATGATTTGGGCATGCATATGCAGAACGGCTCTGGTGGCCAATTTGCACATGCACAGTTTTTTTAAACAAAAATAAATATTATTTTTAAAATGAAACCGGATTAAAGTAAATGCTAATCATTTGCATATTCACCATTTAAACATTTTTAATTATTAAAATGAATGGGTCTTCATTTGTTTTAGTAATTAAAATAATGAAAATGAATTGCATACCCCTAATTGCAATCTCATTTGTTTTTCATTATACTTGTTTAGATTCTGCAAAGTAGGTGATAGTTCCCTGGTGTGGCTGACACATCTGTAGTTACCACCCAAAGGTGCCAGACCAAAATCCTAGCATCTATTTTGAAAGATTACTTCTTACACTTTAGGAATTAATCTGGATCAGCAAGCGACATAACTACTATTGCTCAGACAGTAGTATTTAGAAAGGACTGATGTAGCTCCCAGTCCGTTCCAAATTGACCAGCAAACAATAGTTAATCTGTGGGCTTTCAGACTCCTACAGGCAATGTCAGACTGATCTACAGCCTTCATCCTTCTACAGCAGGTGCATACCAAGGCTGTGAAGGTCCCGGGCTTAGGTCCCACCAGTTATGGGTCCTGTAATGGCAAGGGACAGGGTCTCCAGAGTATGGAGGCAGGGGGTGGGTCTCTGGGGTGCAGCTGGGGTTACCGTGATGGAGTGAAAGCCTCTACTTGAGGCTACTGATGCTCTAGAGGGACCTGGGCCCTGATACAGAAAGCTGGAATAGATTTCAAGAAATCATGCAATCTTGTGTTTCCAATCTAAACCCATATGTGGCAACCCAAGATATCATGTTAGAATGTATCAAAGGCCAGCAAAAAGAATGCTTATGCACAGGCACGGTGGACACCCGAGGGTATCGAGGTCACTGCCCCTCCTGTGCCCTCTTGCCCCACTCCTGTGCCCCCCTCTGCTTACCAAGCAGCGCAGCAGAGCTGCTGTGGTCCCAGTGTCCGTCCGTGACGTTTCCAACCCTCCGCAGGTCACAGAACTCTTCTCAGGGGCCCCAGCAGCAGCCACTGCTCAAGTTCAGGAAGGAGGGGGCCCTGCTCCAGAAAACTGACTCTGCGGTGGCCCTGTGTCAGAAAACTGACTCTGCGGTGAATGCGCAGGTGCATGCTGCAATCAGGGGGCAGGGCCTGGCTCCAAGGAGGGAAGCAACTGTCAGTAAGGAGTCCCATAAGGGACAAAAATCACTGGAACATGCTTGGGCGGCTGGGAGGGAAACTGTCTAACTGCATTTAATGGAAACTGAAGTTCACCATTCTAACCACTAGGGGCAGGAGTTAATAGAGCCCTATGGGCTAACTTTTAAAACGTTACCTGGGTGCCATTGTAGGCGCCCAGGCAAGATGTACGACTGCGTCACAAAAACAAAGCCAGGAGTTTGGAGCCTCAGTGGCCATTTCGTAGAGAGAAAGAGAGAATAGCTGTACTCTGAGTCTCGACTCTCTCTGAGTGCTCTGCTGCTGAGTCTTGGTTGTCCAGTGCTGACTGAGTCTTTAGTGCAGGTTTGGTCCCAAGGAGGGACTACTACTGCTGCTGCTGCCTTACTTGAAGTGGACATGGTGGTGAGTAAATTACTTGGGGGGGGCACTGGGGAAAACACCACCAGTGGGAGACAATTGGGGTGAGGGGACTCGGGGAGTCTGGATGGGGAATGGGGCTGGGGGAGGGGGTGGACTGGGAGACACATGGGGTGGGAGGGAATGGGGACTCGGGGAGTCTGGATGGGGAATGGGCCTGGGGAGGGGGATACACTGGGAGACAATGGGGGAGGGGGCTGCAACAGAGACGTGAAATAAACCATGTTTGTGGGGACAAGTGGAACTCCTCGCTGCTGCTTTTGTGGTGTGCTGACGATAATATGTTTGGCTTAAGATATGGTTTCAGTGGTTTGCTTTTGCTTGTACGTTTGCCAGTGAACTGCTGGTTTCCCCCCTCCTACCCCAAGCATGTGCAAAGGCCATGCCCATTTTATGGGGCTGCACTGGCCATGGCTACACCTGGATAAAATTGATCCTTTTCTTGGCTATTTTACACATAAATTGTCTGCTTTCTGTTTTCCAGGTGGGGGACCTAGGGGCTTGGATGGAAGGAAGGGTTTCCAATCCAAACTTTGCTGGAATGTTCCTTGCATTTTACAATGGCCCCGAGCTTTGCAGTTTGGTGGGATGTTATGAGTAAACAAAAAATTGCCTTTCTAGTAAAGGGGCCATTTTATGAATTTGTGGGTCTACTGGTCACGGCTACTCTTTTTTTAAATGGTCCCTCCCTTTGCTGTTTCACTGCTGCTGGAAAGTAATTTCTGGCCTCTCTGCTTGTGACTGTGATTTTGAGAATCTTGCCTGGGATTTTGTTGAGAAACAGAAATGCATTGTTTAAATATGGTTTATTCAGCCCCGGGCTCAGGCAGTGTGCAAAAGATACCCCCTGACCTCATCTTGCTGCATGTCTAGGCTGCTGTTTTGATTGGGCTGGTTTGGTGGCAACACAGGCCTGGAAGTGGCCAACCTTTTTAACAAGGGCCTGTGTATTTGGATGGGAATTTGGCTGCCAGGGATACAGTCTAGGTTCTAGGGATGCTTGTCTCAATGGCCCTGGTTTGGTGGCAATGCAGGCCTGAAACTGGCCAAACTTTTTTAAAAGGCCTGTTTGCTTGGACAGACATTTGGCTGCCAGGGATGGGCCTGGTTTGATGGTAATGCAGCCCTAAAACTGGCCAAACATTTTTTAAAGGCCTGTTTTCTTGGACAGGCATTTAGATGTCAGGGATAAGGTGTATCTACTAGGGATGCTGGTCTGGATGGGCCTGGTTTGCTGGCAATGCAGCCCTGAAACTAGCCAAACTTTTTTTTTTAAAGGCCTGTTTGCTAGGACAGGCATTTGGCTGTCGGGGATAAGGTGTAGCCACTGGGGATGTGGGTCTCGATGGGCCTGGTTAGGTGGCAATGCAACCCTTTTTTCTATTCAGTTTGTCTGAGATCTGGCATGATTCCACACCTCGCCTCGCTCTCCTTGTGAACAGAGGAGAAAGTAAGTAGGAGTATGGCAGAAGAGAAGGCTACAGACAACAAGGAGACCCCTTTCCCTTGTCCTCCACTGAACCCATATCTTCCCCTTCTTCTTCTCATGCACCAAAACCAAACCCTTTCCCTCCTACTTCTCCTCTGTCCTGTCCTTCTCTTTGTTTTCATTCTCTTCTGATTCAGCTTGTCACAGGACAAGGAGCTAACTCAGTTCTCCAAGCCAGAAGGCAGGCTTGTCCCAAAGCCTACACCTTCAGAAGACTACAGGTGGCCAAGGATGCCATGAAAATCAAGGATTTGAGGGTTCAGGATAAAGGTAGGCAATTGCAACATGATCTGTTTTTTTAACCTGCTATGGTTAATTTGGACCCGGTGGGAAATAGAGAGTGGATGGGACCCCAGTAAGAGGGCTCTCTATCCCCTAGTGGTAGTGCTTCACACAGCAGCAAGGAGTTGACAGCATTAACTAACGTAATGTCCATTCAATGTTAACCCTGGGAACTCCTTGCTGCTGGGTTAAGTCATGCCACTGGCTTACTGTTGCCCCAGCTCCACCTTCCATTGCCCCAGCTATGTCTACCATTGCCCCGGCACCTGCCCCTCGACCAGGCTCCACCCCTAGGCCTGCCGGTGTTAGATTCAACCTGCCTACTTCCCCACCAGCCTCCAAGCCTACCAGCTGCCACTGCTTCTGCAGCCTGACTGCATATTTATTGGGTTGTGAAAGGCAAAAAGGTTTATAAATGATTGGAGAAATCGAATGTGCATTTAAGGTGGAATTTTCAAGATATAAAATCGGTTTCATAAACCCCCGACATCGCGGTTTTATGAAACCGATTTCACAAACTCGCAGATTAAAATGTGTTTTTAACATTTAAACATTTAATGCAGATTTAAATAGTGCTTTATAAAAACATTAAAAGCAGCTTACTTTAAATGCGGATTAATTCTAAATCCACAATAGCACACACATCTAAACATTAAATCTGGATTAAAATAAGAACAATTTCAATGCACAGTAAATATAATCCATGATATTTGGTGTGAGTCTAAAAGAAAGAGAACAATTGATGTCTATCCTCTTTATGCATTTAACACATTTGAAAATGTATGTGCCCCCTCAAGTCTCCTCATGACTGAACATGCCCAGTTTCTTCAGGAGTGGGGACTCTGCAGACAGCTCCTTAAGAGGGTTTGAGCTGTGTGCTCTCTCTTTCTCTCTGTCTCTCTGCAAGCTCTAGTTGTGTTCTACTCAGCTCTTTAAAAGCCTGCACCAAAGCCCATTCAGCATAAGGAGCTCTTTCCTGAACAGAATGGCTTAATTGAGGAGACAGGGACCCTTTTCACCCAGACACTCTAACACTGATAAAAATGGATGTTACATTTTATTATACATGTTGCAGAGCACCCATAGAGCACACCTGCAGACCTACAACATGTATAATAAAATGTAACACCCATTGTATTTATTTATTTATTTATTACATTTATTAGCCTCCCCCTCATACCCATGGCATCTCGGGGCGGCTCACAACATAAAAGCAACAATTTAAAACAACAATTTAGCACAAAAAATATAAAACATCTCAAATTAAATCTACCTAAAAAAAACCACCCTTCCCACCTTTTTTATCCCACCCCCCTTCCCCTCCTCCGAAGGCCTGGAAGAACAGTCAAGTCTTGCAGGCCTGACGGAAGGCCAACAGACTTGGGGCCAGATTGGCTTCCTCCGGGAGGGTGTTCCATAAACGCAACCCAGTCACCAAGAACGCCCTCTCCATTGTGGCTCCCCGCTTTACACGGGGGACCTCCAAGAAGGCGCCCTTGGCAGACCGAAGGGGCTGCCCTGGGGCACGGAGGGCAAAGCAGTCCCTGAGATATCTGGGTCCAAGACCGTGTATGGTATTATAGGCCAAGATCAACACCTTGAATCTGGCTTGGTACATTATAGGCAGCCAGTGCAGCACGCAGAGCACAGGAGTAATATGCTCCCAACGACTTGCCCCTGTCAAGAGACAAGCCGCCATGTTCTGCACGAACTGCAACCTCCGAGCCAGCGTCAAGGGAAGCCCCACGTAAAGGGCATTACAGTAGTCCAGCCTTGAGGTGATGAAGGCATGAATGAGGGTGGCCAGGTCAGGTCTGAAGATATTGTATCAATGTTAAGAGTGTCTGTGTGAAAAGGGTCAGGGAGAGGGGAAAAACAAACAGGCAAGGCAGATTTCTAGCTGGGCAGAAGACACCAGTCATTTGTTCGATAAATGCTTCCCCTACCCCATAGAGCAGACATTGATCTGATAACAGACATGATATAGAATTTGAATGAAATAAAAAGAGAAATCTGAGAAACCCTCTCCCAACATACACAGAGAGGCTGGAAGATCCTAGCTAAGCCTTCCGGTGTTCCTAGGAAGCCCACTAGTTGTTTGTATAACTCTAATTGATTCATTTGCATTGGATCTTCTTGCAAATGAGTCATTCAACAAGGAGATTAGAATTCTTGCTTTCCAACATAAATCCAGTGCAAGCAAACCTGATTGAACTGGGTTTGATTTTCCATTGTGAATTTCCTAGCAGTACTCGAGCACTTCAAAGGGTGGGGACCAGACACTGCTGAGACCCCCTTTGTCATACTATCTATGCCACTGTCCTACAGGTGATACCAGTGGACAAATCTACTGCTGTGTGTATAGCTTTGAGAGTTGAAAGAACCTTTTGTAAGACTAAAAAATTCTTCTTCCCCCCCCCCTCTACAAAAAAATGCTTCCTAATTCACAGATACTGAGAATTGAGAAAGGGTGACTGTTTTTATCAGATGGAAACTAGAACACATGAAAATAATGGGGCATTTTGCTACAGTTCCTCAGCTGGAAGTTGTCGTTAAAGAGAACATGACACCCTCAGTACATTTAATTATAACAGTGTCATATGGGGAGAGATATTCAAGTATAGTGTTTACTGACCTCAGAGAGAGGGCAGATAATTGCTGCGCAATACGTATGAAAAATGAAGGCACCGTGGTATTTTAGCTGTTTTGCTGCTGGTGGCAGTGATAATGTAGCACATTTGTTTAAGACTTGAACTGCAGAAGTTTTATTTATCAAACTAATCTTTCCTTCAGTGCAGTTTCCCAGAAAAGTGCCTTTTTAATAAGCTATTGCAGTACTATAGTGTGGATTATATTAGTCGGCGGACATGACTATGTAACATCATCAAAGATGACTTATGCCAAATGACCTGGCATATCAGTTTAAAAAGCACAGTTTGGGGTGGAGGAAGTTTAATAAGAAGTGGAAATGGCCTGTATGTTTTTTTTGTTTTTTTAATGGCATATGGTGCTCCTTGTGAGTAATTTGGCAATTGTTCTTTATACTACTGATGCAACATGTCACACACATGATGTGTATTGTCACTTTCAAACGAGACATGTGCCAGCCATATCAAACATGTTTTCAGCTCTGAGGCTCTCCCTACAGTCAGTAACAGCTGAATACAGTTCATTTTATCCAGTAATTTTGCTGCAAACAAGAGGCTAATGCATAATGCCATTGTCTGCAGTCATTAGAGAAGAAGTAGTTTTCATTATAATAAAAAAGGAGGTTGGTATGAAAAAATGCTTTGGACTGTGTCCTTGCAAAGCTGGAAGGTTTGCCATTGCCAAATTTTGAGCCAGTGTTTTTAACTAACTTCCTAACTCAGAACGTTATTCTCAGAACAGTATATAACTACCACTAAAGCCTCATCCCTAACCAACTCCTTATCTCTCAGACTCTGTTTTCTCATCTTTAAACAAGTAGATCTGTACATCTGAGTTAATGAAATCTGGTTTGGTTTCGTTGTTTTTTTTTAAGTGGGAGGGCAATGCTTGGTGAAAATTAATGGGTTTGTGGGGCTCAAACAGTGCAATGTCTCACCTATAGAGACATCTATTTTTCTGAAATTTGGTACGCCTACTTATATTTGGACTCACTGCCTGTTTGCCAAACTACAATGGGGATCCAAAAACATCAGAGTGGGAGCAAAGTTCAATGCAAATAAGTTGCCCTGCCTATTTGTGAGATCGCCTCACTCCCTGGGTTCTAGACTGGCCCCTGCTGTCATCGGGGAGCGCCGTGTTGGAGGTCCCCTGGGTTTCCGGGGGGCCACGCAGATTAGGCCGTTCTCGGTGGCCACACCGCACCTTTGGAATTCCCTCCTTGTGGGGGCCCGTCTGGCCCCAGACCTCCCAGTCTTTTGCAGGAACTGGAAGACCTGGCTGTTCCATCAGGTGTTTGGCAAGGGAGAGGGGTAAAGGTAGGTGGGGGGGGTTGGTGAGGGTGGAGGTGGGTTGTTCCTTTTTGATATTTGTTATTATTATTGTGTGGTGATGTTTTAATCTGTTTTATTATATTTTATATTTGTATTGATGTTGTTAGCCGCTACGGGCTGCATGTGGCAGGAGAGGCGGGGTACAAAATTCGTACATAAATAAATAAATAAATAAATAAATAAATAAATTTGGCTACAAATGGCACAGCCCAACATCTCACCTTCAAGTGCACCTATTCTTACAAAGTTTGGGTCTCTGCCTAACTTTGGGCTTTCTAGACCTCCAGCAAATTAGGCTGAATTTGGTTTATGGGATAAGAATTTAAGGGAGACACACACAAACATGCATACACATAGGCTGTTTTTACACAGACGCATCCTCCCCCCGCCCCCCCGTCCCGCTCAGTGTTCGGGCAGGTGTTCGGGGAGGGGGCATTCATGTAAATGGCCGGCGGTGAGTGGGGGGATGGGTGTCCGCTCAGTGTTTGCCCGTGTGAACACCGAGCAGGATGGGTAGGGGTGCGTGCGTGCTCCTGTGCAACACCCACCTCCACCCACCATGGCCAAACCCTAACCCACCTTCGTCTGTGTAAAAAAGGCCATAGGGTAATGGTATAAGATATCTTTCCGAGGGAAAATAGACTACAAGTGGGAAAAGAATATTCATCTTGCTGCATGTCATGAGAATGAATTAGTGTTTGTCAGATGCTTTGTATTTATCCAAAGTGTATTAATATTGCTGTTTTGGCACTGAATAAGTAAGACTACGCAAAATGCCAGGAGATATGAGAGATGAACTTTGGTTCTTTTTGCCTTGAATCTAGCTGTGTTATTCCAACATAACCTAGAGATAAGCTGCCAAAAAAATACCTGCAACCTGCAGGAGTGATGTCACATTGTGAGACATTCAGTACTGCTGCAAGTGTCATTCCTCGAAGAGCTGCTTTTAAACATGATGCTTCTGATAGTGACTTGGAAGACATGGCAACACTGGCAGCACAAATGTCAGGTAATATAATGACAGAGTTAGCAAAATAGTTACCTGTCCTACCCACAGGCTGCAAACATATCCAGTCAAAAGAAAACAATTTGGGGAGATGCTAGGGGAGACACAACATCTAAGCAACAGAAATAATTATCCTAGAGCTGGTATGCATACTCTCATCAAAGTTTGCATTTGACAAATTTTACTTATTCCAAGTTCATACACAGAGTTCACATATGATTTGGTTATTTATTCAGTATTTAATAATCCAGTTATTCAGCAGAGCTAAAACAAATTATTACCGTGACTATCAAGTTCAACTTAATTTGATTGACTGGAATTGTTTCTGACAAAATTGGATATGAAGCACTATTTTTTCCTGTTCGTCTCCATATTCATTTTGGATATTTCATTTTGGTTATCTTGGTATTTCAACCACCTCAATATTTTGGTTCCTTTGGTACTTAATATTTGGGACTTCATTTTGGACCACACTTAGTGCTATGCACAGCAGTTTGGTGTGTGATATGTTCAGGCATTTGGTAATTCGGGATTCAATGATTTGTAAGATTTCATAACACTGTTTCTGCTCTCACTGGTTTTGATTGGCTTAGGGTGTCTTCAGACGTTACGAGATCACGGTGAACCACGGTGAATACCCACCTGTGGTCACCGTGTCTCGAACGTCTGTTTGCGGCGCACCAGATGTTGGCCACGGTGAATCCCCACATGGGGTCCGTTTGAACCACGCTTCCAGGGCTAGCCGGGGGAAGGTCCCGGGGAAGCGTGGTCAAACAGACCCCGGGCCGTGACCAACAAAAAGTCACATCTGGCCGCGCGCCACGGCCGGACGCGGCGGCCGCATTGGCCCCGCCGCCCACCCGTCTCCTCAGAGGATGGGCGGCGGGGTGCGTGGAGGGGGCGGGGCCGTGCGGCCGCACGTTGCACCGCGCGACCCCTCCCACTTTCCCCGCCGGGCTCCCCCCGGCACGTCTGTTGTGCCGTTACGGAGTGAGCCCGGTGGGGAACGAAGCCGGTGGTTCCGGTACGGGGCCAAGGGGCCCCGTATCGTCTGAAATCACCCTTAGATCAAAACACAACAAAACAAAAATGAAATTTGGTAAGCCAATATTTTTTAAAAAATAAAAGCAAAAACATAGTCAATATAGACAAATTAGATGATGTCATACTAAACCAAGTTGGAGTAACTGAAGTCAAACTAGCCAAATGTCAACAAAAATTAGATTTTAAAATTCTCAAAGGGTGAAAATCTGAATTCCAATGTGTGTAAACAGAAATAGTTTTTTAACTGGACTTGTGAATTCATAAAGTGATATAAATTCATAGGCCTGGAAGCTGCTGTATAGGTCATCTAGTCGAACTCCCTTCATTGGCCCTTTTTACATGAGATGGAACCATGCCCATGCAGGTCCGCTGCACGGGCATGGGTGGGTGCTGCCTGTGTAACCACTGCAGTAGGTGGGTGTGCGTGCATGCGTGCTCCCACAACCCACCCATTTCCACCCACCTCCACCCATTGCCCACGCATAGAGCAATTGACCAAAATGACAACAGCTCCATGTGTGGAGGTGGGTGGAGATGAGTGTGCATCCATATATGCGTGCACCCCCACACTGTCCCTGCACTGGTGCACACACCCATCCCCTGCCCCCTCCCCGCCCCCCGCAGCCACAGCCCGTTTAAAAAGGGCCTTAATCCACTCACAAAAAAATGAATTAATCAAAAAACAAAACATAAGCACAAAAAATGAATAGACCTATTCTAAAATAGATGAAGACAAAGTAGTTTAGATTATGTTTTTTTATTGGACCAACGTCTGCTGGTTAGAGTATGCAAGCTTTCGGGAAAGACCACCCTTCCAGTCAGAATAATACAATGACCAAATGCAAGACAGGAATATATATGAAAACAGCCACTTGTAAGCTGTTAGGATAAAGTATTTATTTATTTATTTATTTAGATTTGTATTCCGCCATTCCCCAAAGGCTCAGGGCAGTTTACAAAAGCAAAACACAAAATAATAAAATATAACTATAATAATAATAAAAAACAACATAAAGATTCCTACTCTCGCCCTAAACCCTCCCAACCTCTATCCCCGCTGTCAAAGGCTCTGCCAAACAAAAAGGTATTACACCGCCTCCAGAATATGCTCAAGCTCAGGCTCTAGCAGGCCTCTGGGGGAAGGGAGTTCCAATGTATGGGGGCAGCAACCAAGAACACCTCTCTGTGGGCCCTTATTGTGTGGACAAAACTGGCCAGTGGTACCTGAAAGAGGGTGCCCCAGCCAACAACAAGGGCCGCAATGGAACATGGAAGGAAATATGGTCTTTCAGAAATGTGAAGCCCAGGCCATTTAGGGCTTTAAAGGTCAAAAACAGCACCTTGAATTGTGCCCATAAAGCTATAGGAAGCCAGTGAAGATTATAAAGCACAGGTGTATTGTGCTCATGGCAACCCAGCCCAGTGTCATGGAGAAACATGGGGTCACACACGTGTAACACGGGACTACATGTTTGGTAAATGTGGGGTGCCAAGGGTTTCACATGTATGTAATGTTACTATACATGTACACTATGTAATGTCAAAGGTTCTACATATTTGTAATGTTGACTCTGATAACTGTACAACTCGAATTAGGGCTCTTACACATCACCAGCCTACAGAAAATACAAAGAGATACCAACATGTGTATTGGGGCCAGACGAAGGGCCAGAGTCATTAACAATGCTAATGCAGGTAGCCATTGACTACATGCAGAAAGACAGAGAAACCTGATGAGAGAACAAAGGGAATTCTAGAAGCCTGGAGAACTTACTAGGAGTTTCCTCCAGGAGATATAAGGAGAGAGATCCCAGAGGGAAAAAGCTTCTTCTTGCAAAGCTGCTGCCAAAGACATCTGCATACGAAAGGGACCAGTCTGGCTACAGCAGGCTGGGGACAGCATGAACTGAGAGACAGGTTTCACTCTCTAAGCCAAGTGCCCAGCCAGTCACCTTATGGCTGAGAAACCAGAACTTCTGGACTCGCTAGGGTAAGATGAATAACTTAGGAACTCAACCAGTATAAGTTAGGAATGCGTTATGTTTACCTTTTATTTCTAGACCACTCTGTTTAACTATCTTGTTTATGTAATCAATAAACTTACTTCTTAACTTTTATGAAGAAGTGGAAGGTGTCTAATATTGGCACACAAGTGAGCTACAAGAGCACTCAAGCTCTTGCGAACCCAGAGAGTAAAGAGTCTGTAAACAGGAAGGATCGGGCCCTTGTGTGACAAAGGAGTTTTATTGTGGCACACTTGGATTAGCCAGTGAGAGAAACTGATTCAAGAGAACTGTGCGCAAGGGAAACTGAGTCACTCAAACCCAGTAAAGTGGGGGTGCGGACCTCCAAACCCATGACACCCAGCCCAGAGAGGAGCTGGGCCACTGCATTCTGCACCTGCTGCAGCTTCCAAACAGTGACCAAGGAGGACAGCTCCATGTAGAGCACATTGCAGTATTCTAGTCTTGAGGTAATAAAAGTGTAGATTATGGTGACCCGATCTAGGTCAGAAAGAAAAGGCCACAGCCTTCTCACCAGATGTAATTGATGACCACCACCACAGTCTGACAATCCAGATGCAGCAGAGGGTCCAGAAGCACACCGAGGCTGTGAACCTGTGTAACTAGAGGGGGCCAGATCCCCTCAATAAAAAGAGTCCCAATCCCCTCCAAGTCACAAGATTGGCCAACCATCATCACTTCAGTCTTTTCTGGATACAGCTTCAATCAGCTCACCCTCATCCAGTTCCCAACAGCAGTTAGGCACTGGGAAAATACCAAGACTGCAGGACCAGGGTCAGATGAAAAAGTGGTAGAGCTGGGTGATATCATCATACCAATGGTACCTCACTACAAACCTCCGGATGATCTGGCCTAGCAGCTTTAGATACACATTGAACAAGAGGGTAGACAAGAAGGAATCCTGTGGGATACCACAAGGGAGTTCTTGAAGGGACGATGAGCAATCTCCCATCACCACCCACTGGGTCCTCCCTGGCAGGAATTAATGGAACCACTCAAAAGCAGTCCCATGCACCCTTGCCAAGTCCCACAGATGTGTCAACAACACCTCATGATCAACTGTATCAAAAGCTACTGAAAGTTCTAAAATGATCTATGATCAGTTCCCTCTGATCAGTTCTAAAATGATCAGTTCCAGGTGTAGCTCATCGACCAAGGCCACAAGTGTAGTCCCCATCCTATACCTTGGACAAAAACCTGACTGAACTGGGTCCAGGAATCCAAAAGCATCAAGATGAGCCTGAAGCTGCCTGCCAACCACCCATTCAAAGGGAAGGTTAGAGACAGGGAGATAGCTGGCCGGGGAGTCAACATCCAAAGATGGTTTCTTAAGCAGGGGCCAGACCACTGCATCTTTAAGGGCATCCCACAACCTCCCCTCCCCAGCATTTCAAACATTTAAACACAGTGAAGTAAATGTAGCAGGCATAGGTGTAAACACAATAGACATTCTGTTACACATTTCTATAGTGACTAACCCAGATGTTTACTTTGTCCATTGTTTTTCATATCTATCAGTGTTATGAATTTTAGTTCCCAGGCCCATGTTTTTAAGGTGTTATACAGGCTCTCTTTTAGGACAAAGACTGAGAGATCAGAAATGGAGTGGGGTGATAACACCCATAGGGTTTATCATGAGACGGGGTCCCACATTGACCTCCCTTTGCCCCAGATTTACCTACCCATGTGAAGGGCAGTCACCAGATGTTTGCCCTGGTTTAGGCTAGGGCAGCTCCATATGTCATCATCCCCAGAAAGGTTGGGCATGCTGCATGGGGTAACCCAATTCGAATTGGGCAAATGCACTGCCCCAGGGCCGAGATGGGCCATATTCTTCACCATAGAGTCACAGTCATAAAGTTGCGGTTGCAGTGAAGGAGGGGGCAGCACATGGGCAGACTGTGACTTGGTCAACTGCCAGCCCATCTGCTGTGTTTTTTGTTCATTCAATGTTCTTATCCATATTTTCTTCTTCTTTGAAAGTTATTTGGTTTATGTAAGGGTTGATTGGTTTCACCACCCTAGTTTCCAATCATTGGGGCCTCTATTGCATTGAATGAAGTTCACCTCATGCTGTAATTGGCATGTGTAGGTCCCTTGTATTTTGAGTGGTTTTCTTAGAGGGGGTGTTAGTCCAAACAATAAGTCATGATTGTCTTTAAAAAAATAGCACCTTAAATCGGCCCGGGGCCGACATAAACCTTCCACCAGAGCTAAAATGGGATACATATTGTACTTCTAGCCTTGGATGATTTAATGATACCTGATGCCAAAGTCAGAACAGTCTCCTTTTTGGAAAATCTATGTCCAATATTTTAGAAGGTATTTAATTACAATCTTTTCTTTCCTTTGTAAGACACTGATCTTGTAAAGATTATTTACATGCTTAATGTATATAATGTACAAAACTCTTATCCACGCCCTAGTCATCTCACACCTTGACTATTGTAACCTCCTCGCTGGCCTTCCCCGCTCTCACCTTGCTTCCCTCATCTCTGTTCAACACTCTGCTGCCAGGATCATCCACCTAGCCCATCGCTTTGACCATGTGCAGCCTCTCCTCTCCTCCCTCCACTGGCTTCCCCTTCCTGAGCGTATTCTGCACAAGCTCCTCGTCTTCACCTACAAAGCCCTTCATAACCTTGCTCCCCCCATCTCCCTGCTCTGATCTCCCTCTGAACTCCTGTTCGAGTACTCCGCTCCTCTTCCATCCCCTCCCTCACCCTCCCACACCTCCCCTGCTCCTCCACCGCCTTTGTCCCTTCTTCCTCGCTGCCCCGCATGCCTGAAACTCCCTACCTGCCCTCGTCCGCCTTGCCCCCACCCTCCACACCTTCAAGTCCCTCCTGAAAACCCACCTCTTCCGCTCCGCCTTTCCTTACTCCTGCTAATTCACCCAAGATTATCCCCTACTTGTTATCTGCAAACTCCTATTTACTGTAACCAAGTCAAGAACATGTACCTGAGTTCTCGCATCCTCATGAATATTGCATCCCTTGTCTCTTCCTCTGTTCCCCCTTCCCTGTCTCCCCTCCCTCTGTCTTTAGATTGTAAGCTCTCGGGCAGGAATGGTGTCTATTTTATTTTCTGTAAAGCACCAGGTACATTTCTGGAGCTATATATAAATGCTAATAATAATAATAATAATAATAATTTGGCTCAATATGAATAGCCCCAAATCAGTGGCTACCCTAAATGAGTAACCTTTCACTCCCCTTTCATTATACCCCAGAGCTCCACCCTGTATCCTAGTAGAATATTTCCTGCTTTCTAGAATAAATGAACATGAAACCAAAACAAATGAATAATAATAGAGGATCTTGGCTTTGCAAACAAAGGGATATGTAAATAGTCATAGTAAGACATTTTAAATTGCTCTAAAATATTTGTTTTTTAAGTTTTGCGGCACATTCAGAATATTTATTTATTTATTGGACTTATATCCCGCTCCCTCCAGCCCTATGGCAGCTTGGGGCGGCAATGGCAAGGTATAAATGAATGTGTTTTAGGCATTTGTTTGTGATTTTCTAATTGGGCATGAGACTTCTGCAATACGGTGGAAGCATAGTCATTGACTCACCTCTAGAAATCTGAGCCTGTATTGGAGCTTCTCTAGAAAGTTTTAATTGATGAATGTTTGCAGTAATATATCATAGATTGGGATTTAGAATCCATAAAGCACCTGCAAAATACAGAGACGCAGGGAAGGTCAAGAAGTTAATTTTGTTAAGAGCAGAATGCAAAAAAACTGCACACAGGAAGCCATTTACAAATTGTTACCCAAATTACTATGTTAGGGAAAATATATGGTTTATTGGACAGATGCATGACTCATCTCCATTGCCATCTGTTAGAAAGAAAATAAGCCATCTTTGCCTCATTAAGACATAAATGATCCTCTTTTGTGCAACTGTGATGACCTACTGACCTGTACCCCAATGCTCAGATAAACACACAGCATGATGATAGTTTGATGCTGTTAATACCATGTCCGTACTAGCTGGGAATATGTCTATTCAGCCTCCCTAAAACTATTGCCTATTGCCCTCTCTCTTCTTTGCTTGATTTAGGGCAATTAATGTAGTAAACTGTGCAGTAATCTAGCATTTGGAAGAAAAATCCTGCTTTCATTTTTCAAAGTTTCCAAAAGGTCCATGGCTACAAAACTATTTCAGTTCTGCTACAGGAAAGGCAATTTTCTTGACAGTCACAGTTGAATTGCTCTCTTTCTCTATGCTCTGGAATTCTACTCTGCAGGTAGAGCTGGTCAAAAAGAGCAGTGCTACATTTGCGGGGGGAGGGGTGGGGGGCGGTATTAAAATTCCTTTTCTCAATTCCTACAACAAATGAAAACTCTGTCAGCACTCAATCATGGCAATGTGAAAATATTTTATCCATATTTTGACCATTGGTACTTGGATTTTTTTTTCAAAACTCTTGTGAAAAATATCATGGGGGGGGACACTGAAAATTTGTTCAAATGAGCCAGCTCTTTGCCATCACCTCTTATGTGCTAAAATGAAAGAGAGATGCAGTAGTCTGCCGAAGATGATTGCTTCCATAGATTCTTCTCTGCTACCTCCACAGTAGGACTGAATCAAAGCAGCCCTACAGCATTGATGGAAGCTTTCTTCATTTTCGGAACACTGATCAGAATTTCCTGTCTGTCATGGAGGGGGGCGGGGGGCTGGCCACAGTGCAGGGGTGGAGCCATCCAGCCACGCATGGCTCCCCTCCCCCGCCCAACCTGGTTCTGTCCCCTGACCTGACCCAGCCGGGGGTGGTGGGGGTAGCCGTTCCACCCCCGGACATGCAGCCACAGTTGCAGCGACTACATCTATGTTTTTACCCAGTGAGTGGTGGCCATGTTGGTCCCAAGAGACAGAGAGGGAGACAAATTGGTTCCAACCAATTTCTCCTCCCCCCTCTCTCTCCTTCCATACCTTTGAGGCTCACTCCATGCGCCTCTACTCCCCCCTCCATCTACGTGTTGCTGTCATCTACTGTCCCCCTGGTCCTCTCTCTTCCTTTCTTTCTGACTTTGAGTCCTGGCTCACTTTCTTCCTCTCTGTTGATATCCCCACTCTCATCCTTGGTGACTTCAACATTCATGTTGATGACCCATCTCAGCCCTCAGTCTCTCGCTTCCTCTCCCTAGCCTCCTCCTTCAACCTCCACCTTTGGACCAACTCCCCCACCCATACTAATGGCCATTCTCTTGATCTTGTCCTCTCTAGAAACTGCTCTGTCGCTGATCTCTCCTTCGATCCTCATCCTATATCAGACCACTTCCTTGCCTCTTTCAACATTTCCCACTGTCCCCCCTCCTCTTCCCCTTCTCTACGCCCCTTCCGTGACCTTCAAGCTATTGATCCCCTGGACTTTGCCTCCTCTCTCTCTCCCCTTCTTCCTACAGTCTTCTCTTCCTCCTCCCCTGACTCCGCTGTCTCTGCTCTCAACGCCTCTCTCTCCTCCACACTTGACTCCCATGCCCCTCTCTCTTCCCGCCCTGCCTTCTCCCACAACCCCCGTCCTTGGCTCACCCCTAGTATCCGCCACCTCCGTTCTTGCACTCGTGCTGCTGAATGACTCTGGCGCAAATCCCATTCTCACGCTGACTTCCTTCACTTCAAATTCTGTCTCTCCACCCTTACTTCTGCTATCTCCCTTGCTAGACAACACTACTATGCCTCCCGCATTGAGTCCTGTTCTCGGGACCCTCGCCGCCTGTTCTCTACCTTTGACTCCCTCCTCAAGCCTCCCTGTCCTCCCCCTCCTTCTTCCCTTTCTGCTCAGGATCTTGCCTCCTTCTTCACCTCCAAGATAGACAAGATCCGCCTCGACATCGCTTCCCACTCCTCTCTTCCCACTCCCACCCCTCTCCCTCCTCCCCCTCCTTCTCTCATGTCCTCCTTCTCCCCTGCCTCCCTTAAGGAAATCTCCTCTCTGCTCTCCTCCTCCAACCCTTCCACTTGCCCCCTTGATCCCATTCCTTCCCGCCTCCTCACCTCCATTACTCCCACTGTCGCCCCTTCCTTCCTGCACATCATCAACCTCTCCCTCTCTACTGGCTCTTTCCCTTCTGCCTTCAAACATGCCACAGTCTCTCCTATTCTCAAAAAGTCCACTCTTGACCCCTCTGACCCTTCTAGCTATCGTCCTGTCTCACTCCTTCCTTTTGCTTCCAAGCTGCTTGAACGTGTTGTCTACTCCCGCTGCCTTGACTTCCTATCCTCCAACTCCTCCCTTGACCCCCTCCAATCTGGCTTCCGCCCCCTTCATTCTACTGAAACTGCTCTCGCTAAGATCACCAACGATCTTCTGGTGGCTAAATCTAAACGTCTCTATTCCATTCTTGTCCTCCTTGATCTCTCTGCTGCCTTCGATACTGTTGACCACTCACTCTTGCTGGATTCCCTTCACTCCCTTGGCTTTTGTGGCTCTGTCCATAACTGGTTCTCCTCCTACCTCTCTGACCGCTCCTTTAATGTGTCTCTCTCCAACTCCGCCTCCTCCTCCTTCCCCCTCTCAGTTGGTGTTCCTCAAGGCTCTGTTCTTGGCCCTCTCCTCTTCTCGATCTATACCTCATCCTTAGGCAAACTCATTGCCTCCCATGGCTTCCAATACCACCTCTATGCTGATGACACTCAACTCTATCTCTCTACTCCCTCTCTCTCTCCCTCTGTTCAAGCTCGTCTCATCAACTGTCTCTCTGACATCTCTACCTGGATGTCTCAACGTCAACTCAAACTCAACATGGCTAAAACTGAACTCCTTATCTTCCCCCCTCATCCTTCCTCTCCTTCCTCACTGTCAATAACTATTGATGGAGTCACCATCCTGCCTGTCCCCCAAGCCCGTAGCCTAGGCTTCATCTTTGACTCACCCCTTTCTTTTAAACCCTACATTGACTCTGTTGCTAAATCCTGTCGCTTCTCCCTCCATAACATTGCTAAGATTCGCCCTTTTCTCTCTGTCTCGTCTGCCAAAACTCTTGTTCATGCTCTGGTCATCTCTCGCCTCGATTACTGTAACCTCCTTCTCACTGGCCTTCCCCGGTCTCACCTTTCTCCCCTCATCTCTGTCCAAAACTCTGCTGCCAGGGTCATCTACCTCGCCAGTCGCTTCGACCATGTGCAGCCCCTCCTCTCTTCGCTTCACTGGCTTCCCCTTCCTGAACGAATCCTGCACAAGCTCCTAGTCTTCACCTATAAAGCTCTTCACAACCTTGCTCCCCCCTACCTCTCTGCACTTATCGCCCTCCATACTCCAGCCCGTGCACTTCGCTCCTCCTCTGTCCCTTCTCTCACCCTTCCACGCCTTCCCTGCTCCCCTAAGCGCCTTCGTCCCTTCTCACTTGCTGCCCCCCATGCCTGGAACTCCCTCCCTGTCCACATCCGCCTTGCCCCCTCCCTTCATACCTTCAAATCTCTCCTTAAAACTCACCTCTTTCGCTCTGCTCTGTCTGACTCTTTATCCTGCTGAGCCACTATTCCTATACCTACGATCGGTTTACCCTTATCCTTGCAACATGGACCTGCCTGCTGTCATTCTCATCGTAACCAAGCCAAGTACGTGCACTTGAGACCTCGCATCTTCATGAATGTTAGACCCCTTGTCTCTCCCTCTGTTCCCCTTCCTAAGTCTCTCCCCCAGCTCCTGTCTCTCAGATTGTAAGCCCTAGGGGCAGGGACCGTGTCTATTTTATTACTTTGTAAAGTGCCAGGTACACTGCTGGCGCTATATAAATGTTTGTTAATAATAATAATAATAAATAATAAATAATATCTTTTATAAGACCAACTGCTGTTGGTGAGAATAAGCAAGCTTTCAGGTCATACTGGGCCCTTCTTCAGGCATGTAGCATAGCCAATAGAAATATATTAACTGAGCAAATGTAGGACACCAAACAAGGATACTCCAACAGAGAAGTAGACTGAATTTTAGAATGAACCACCTATATCCCTTGAGAGAACCTGCTAGTATACAGAAAGACAGAACCCTCTAACCTCACACCTCTTGTGGCCACCTACCACCCCACATTGAAACCTATAGGTGGCATCATCAAACAGCTACAACTCATACTTGATTGGGACAAAACCCCAAGAAAAATCTTCCCTGAACTACCTCTTACGGCCTTCCAACAACCCCCAAACTTCTCACAATGGATCATGTGGAGCAAACAAACCACCATCCAGGACACCCCAATGCCAACAGGAACAAAACCTTTCAGAACAGCAGATGCAAAGCCTGCCAACACATTTCTACCACTACCACCATCAATGCCCCCCATGTAAAACCATTCCAAATACAAGGCAACTTCACCTGCAAATCCCAAATTGTAGCATATTTCTTTCAGTGCACCAAATGCCACCATGGAAACTACATTGGCAAAAGCCAGCAACCCTTACACCTATGTATGAACTCACACCAACATACAACTATAAACAAGTCATTGACTCCAGTGGTGGGTAGGGATGTGCGAAATAATGCGGTTTGGCTGTTCGGTGTTTGGCCCGAACTCGGCCCGTTCGGACGACCGAACCGAACGGCTGAACTGAACGGCCGAACCAAAAGCAGATGCGGCCGACCAGTTCGACCACGTTTGGGTGAGTTCGGCGGCGCTCAGGCAGGAAAGACAGAGCTGGCAGACCCAGGGAGGGGGGCGAGCAGCTGAGGAACAGACTTCCTGGCCCCAGGGGTGGAGAGGCTTGGACTAGCAGCCAGCCTGCCCAATCACCATCCCTCTTTTCCTCAGACCACTGGCCTTGCAGTCTGCGATTGGCCACGGGCTAGGCTGCATGGAGTCAATGGGGCTTGTGGTAAGGCAGGCACAGCAAGTAACAACAGTCATTGCCCTCACCCCCTTCCAACTCCTTCTGAGCTAGTCACTGTTCCTGACAGCAGACGTTTTCAGAAGTCTCCCTCTCCCAGCAGTTTGTGTCCTCCCAATCCATTGCCATCCTACTCCTATTTCACCCATTTTCACACATTTACCTCCATAGTTTCATTTATTTATATTAGATTAGATAGATTTAGGTATTATTTTTATTTTTTATCCCTCCCTGTGTTCTTTCTCCCTACCCTCCATTGAATCCTTCCCTCCTCCCTGTATATATTCCATCCCTGATTCCCTTCCCCTGTTTTTGGATTTAGTTAGAGTAGCATTAGATTGATTTAGGTTTCATTTCAGTTTTGTACCCCTCCCTGTGTTGTTTGTTGTGAGCTGTCTGTCCCCCCCTGCCCCCCATCTCTGTGGATAGATAGATAGATAGATAGATAGATAGATAGATAGATGTAGGAGTTAGCTTAGGTATAGAGATAGAGATAGTGTATAGTGATTCAGTTTTATAATGTGTTTGTAGGACTAGGCCTTTGCAGTTATTAGATATTCCATTTAGTTCCAT
>QEPC01002018.1:641950-661169 GCA_003113815.1 Sphenodon punctatus
TGAATAAATAAATAAATAAATAAATAAATAAATAAATAAAATAAAATATTACTCTTCCTCCGCATAATTTGTAAAGGAAAAATGGAGAAGGGAAGCAGGAGAGGCCAGTCTGCTGCCCGTAAGGCAGGCAATGGGGCACGTTACAGAGGTGGCTGGGGCCGTGCCAGCGGAGTGGCATCAGGCATCAGCAGCATCCCAAGCCATGCCCCAAAATGCACAGCCTGCTTTTGGCAGTCGAGCTTCAGAGGCTCCCAGCAGTGGCACGAGCCAGGGTGTGGTTTGGCAGCACCTCCTGCCAGCATCCTCCACTACCACGCAGGGCACTGGAAGGCCTGCAGTGCAGGAGGCTGTGGCTGTTTCTGCTGCGGCTGTAGTAGCAGGTGTTTCAGGGTCGGATGCTCCTCAAGGGCCACCAATGTCCCCCATTGTTGAGATGATCCCCAGCAGTCCAGGGCTGGTGAATCCCACCCAAGCTGTTAGAGGCAGGGCCCAATCCCCGGGCAATGGCAACAGGGAGAGGAGCAGCAGCAGCAGCAGCAGCAATAGGAGGCACAGGGAGAGTGGCAGCAGCATGGATGGCAGTCCATCAGCCTCAGGGTCCCAGCACTCTCCTTCATGGGGGGACATAACTGAGATTGGGGACAGCGAGGCAGACACTAGTCCTGCGGAGATGTCTGGTACTGAGGCGATGGCTGTCCCTCCTAGAGCTGTATCACCACCATGTTCTGTCCTTCCCAGCAGCGCTGGCAGTGGTGCTTCACCCGGTGTGGGCCAGAAGGCAGGAGGGTGCACAGAATCCTCCGTCTGGGCACATTTTAAGTTGGTGCGGGTGGATGATCCCAGGGAGGTGCAGTGCACTTTGTGCCAGAAAGTGGTGAAGCATGGAAAGGTGCTCACCTACCTTGGCACCTCAAGGCGAGGCACCTCAAGGGATGCCACAGTGCTGTGCTGCTAAGCGGGCAGGCAGAGGCAGTGGACGCCAGCGGGTTCCCGACTGCAGTGGCAAGTCATCCGCCTCCATCAGCGGGCAAGCGTCCTGCTCTAACAGCTGCCTATTGCAGCAGCAGCGTCAGTGCACCATGGAGGAGCTGGGGTGGGCGCAGCTGCCAAGTCCATTGGCAGCTACAGGACATGGAGGACGAGGTGGCTTTCAACTGAAAGCCATGCATATGTTGAGGGAAATGATCGCACTGGATGGGCAGATTTTCTCGGTGGTCAGGGACATGGGGTTTAGGTGCCTCATTGGCTTCCTGGTCCCCCAGTTCAAGCTGCGCTCACACACCACCCTGAGTCGACAGGTGGTACCAGCCCTGTACCGGACTTTAAAGGAGCGGGTGAGGGAGCAGCTGCCTAGGGCTGGGGGTGCCAACGTTCACTTCACCACAGACCTGTGGTCAAGCAGGAATGTGCAGCACACCTACCTGGCAGTGATGGCGCACTGGTGGCAGGACGCAGAAGCAGCATTTGGCAGTGGCAGGAGGGGTCCCAAAGCAGGGTATAGGTGGGCCCTGCTTCAGGCAGAAGTGATGCATGGCCCCCACACTGCTCAGAACATTGAGGCAGCACTGACCACCATGGTGAGGGAGTGGGTCACGCCAGGTGTGCCCTTCACCAAGGGGTTCATGGTGACGGACAATGCGGGGAACATATTGAGGGCAGTCCATGAGGGGGACTTCACCAGCATTCCTTCCGCCACACACACCCTTCACCTGGTGGTCAGGGATGCTCTGGGCTTGGAGGAGAAGGGGATTGGGACAAGCACCCTTAGCTCCCTGATCGAGCAGGGGAGGAAGCTGGCCGGTTTCTTTAACCGGAGCGTTAAGTGCAGTAACGTCCTCCGGGTGAAGAAGGCCGAGCAAGGCTCCCCAGTGTACCAGCTGGTGCAGGATGTGTCCGACAGGTGGAATTCGACGTTTCTGATGCTTGAGTGGCTTCTTGAGCCGAAAGCAGCCTTGCATCAGGTTCAACTGGTGATGGACAGCAAGGCACCTCCAGGAAATGATGGGGTGGAATGGGAGATCCTGGCTCACATGGTCTTTGTGTTGAGACCGTTCCTGGACGTAAGAGAGACCATCAGCTCCTCCACGGCCACCATCATCCAGGTGACCCCTCTGGTCCAGAGTCTCCTCAGGAGACTGGAGGAGATTCTCCAGGGGCAGGATTGTGGCCTTCGGGGCAGGAAGCCGGCGGATGAGGCAGTTGACCTGGTGCGGCAGTTCAATGAGCTCCTGAAGCGGGCGGAATACATGTTGACAACCATGCTGGACCCCATAGTCAAGGGCAGCGTGCCACGCCAGACAGCACTCTATGGGTACTGGAAGGGTGACCTGGTGGAGAGGGTCCGGCAGGCAGAGAGGGATCTGGAGAGTGTGTGGCAGCAGCAGCAGGATGCCCCTTGGGATGGTGGGAGTGGGAGCAGCCACCCCTTTCAGCTGGCAGGGTCTATCCCTGCCCCCAGGCCTAGCAGTAGAAGCAGCTGCAGCAGGCTGAGCAGCAACAGCACCTCTATTGCGAGCAACAGCAGCTTGTATGTGCAGGACACTCTGGCGAGTATGGGCTCGTGCACAGCAGGGCAAGCAGTGTGGCTGAGGGGAGTGGTGGAGGTGGTGCCCAAGCAGAGCTACATGAGGGAGTATGACAGCGCCTTAGCAGCAGTGGAGAGGAGAGCTACCTGGAGGAGAAGCAGTGCAGAGAACCCAGCAGCGATCCCTTGGCCTACTGGGCCAGCAAGACCAACGTGTGGC
Organism: Sphenodon punctatus; assembly: GCA_003113815.1. Classification (NCBI taxonomy): domain Eukaryota; kingdom Metazoa; phylum Chordata; class Lepidosauria; order Sphenodontia; family Sphenodontidae; genus Sphenodon; species Sphenodon punctatus. The sequence goes on from QEPC01002018.1 coordinate 644,695, forward strand.
CAGCCCTGTCCAAAGTGGCCAAGGGTCTCTTGTCCTGCCCACCAACGAGTGTCCCCAGTGAACGGGTGTTCTCCATGGCAGGGAACATTTGCTCGCCGCACCGCCTGAGACTGGGGGCCAAGTTGGTGGAACAGAATTGATGGTGCAGTGGCACACGCCATCCCATGCCAGGGGCAGTCTTGGAATGGTGCTCCTCCTCAATCTGGGTTGCTGCTGCTGAGGAGATGTCCCTCCCTCCCAATGCCCAGCACCCGCCTGCCTCTCTCTCTCTCTCACTAGATGGCCTTGGCCGGCCTATCTGACTGCCCTCATGATGCCAGGTGGCATTGGGAAGCTGTAAACCTGCCAGTCGGCCTCTGACTAGACGATCTTTGCCCAGCTATCTGACAGGCTGTCACGTGCACACGCTGCACAGTATTTGCCAGCCTATCTGAGTGCCCTGCCAAGGTCCCAGCCTGCCTTTTCTATTGCCTCTCATGCTACTCTGCCTGTATGCCCGCCCGCCCGCCCGCCCAGGTGGCCTAGATCAAAACCTACCTCAGTCTGCCTTCTGCTCATGCCATGCTGCTTGTCTTCCCACCCACCCCCCCAGGTGGTCTAGATCAAAACCTGCCTTCAGTTTGCCTTCTGCTCATGCCACGCTGCTTGTCTGCCTACCCACTCGCCCAGGTGGCCTAGATCAAAGTATGCCTCAGTCTGCCTTCTGCTCATGCCACGCTGCCTCTCTGTCCACCCGCCTGCCCAGGTGGCCAAGATCAAAGCCTGCCTCAGCCAGCCTTCTGATGCTCATGCCATGTTGCCTGTCTTCCCACCTGCCCAGGTTGACAAGCTCGAACCCTGCCTCAGTCTGCCTTCTGCTCATGCCACGCTGCCTGTCTTCCCACCCTGTGGACAAAACTGAAGACCTGCCCCAGCCTGCCTACCTCTCATGCCAAGGTGTCTGTCTGCCAGCCCTGGCAACCCTGGGTGATGTGCCTCACTGGCCTGGTAATACCGCTTCTGCTGTCTGTTGGTCCATGGGTGCTCTGCCCTGGCAAATCCAAATGTGCCCACGCAATCCTGCTGCTGCCATCTGCTGATGTATGGGAGCTCTTCCCTTGAAAATCCTACCATCCTGGCTCCATGGGTGCTGCGCACAAACAAATCCTGCAGCTGCCATCTCTGCTGTTCCACAGGTTCTGTGCCCGGTCAGTCCAATGTTTGCTGCTGCTGCCAATGCCACCTCTATTGTCTGTGCCATGAGTTCTGTGCCCCAGCAATCCAATGTCCGCTGCTGCCAATTCCGCCTCTCCTGTCTGTGCCATGGGTTCTGCTACTGGGCAATCCAATGTCTGCTACTGCTGCCAATGCTGCCTCTGCTGTCTGTGCCATGAGTTCTGTGCCCCGGCAATCCAATGTCCACTGCTGCTGCCAATGCCACCTCTGCTGTCTGTGCCATGGGTTCTGTGCTTGGGTAATCCAATGTCCACTGCTGCTTCCAATGCCACCTCTATTGTCTGTGCCACGGGTTCTGTTCCCAGGCAAACCAATGTCCACTGCTGCTGCCAATGCTGCCTCTACTGTCTGTGCCATGAGTTCTGTGCCCCAGCAATCCAATGTCCGCTGCTGCTGCTAATGCCGCCTCTGCTGTCTGTACCACGGGTTCTGTGCCCCGGCAATCTAAAGTCCACTGCTGCTGTCAATTCCACCTCTGCTGTCTGTGCCATGAGTTCTGTGCCCCAGAAATCCAATGTCTGCTGCTGCTGCTAATGCCACCTCTGCTATCTGTACCATGGATTCTGTGCCCCGGCAATCCAATGTCCGCTGCTGCTGCCAATGCCACCTCTGCTGTCTGTGCCATGGGTTCTGTGCCCGGGTAATCCAATGTCCACTGCTGCTTCCAATGCCACCTCTATTGTCTGTGCCACGGGTTCTGTTCCCAGGCAAACCAATGTCCACTGCTGCTGCCAATGCTGCCTCTACTGTCTGTGCCATGAGTTCTGTGCCCCAGCAATCCAATGTCCGCTGCTGCTGCTAATGCCGCCTCTGCTGTCTGTACCACGGGTTCTGTGCCCCGGCAATCTAAAGTCCACTGCTGCTGTCAATTCCACCTCTGCTGTCTGTGCCATGAGTTCTGTGCCCCAGAAATCCAATGTCTGCTGCTGCTGCTAATGCCACCTCTGCTATCTGTACCATGGATTCTGTGCCCCGGCAATCCAATGTCCGCTGCTGCTGCCAATGCCACCTCTGCTGTCTGTGCCATGGGTTCTGTGCCCGGGTAATCCAATGTCCACTGCTGCTGCCAATGCCACCGCTGCTGTCTGTGCCATGGGTTCTGTGCCCGGGTAATCCAATGTCTGCTGCTGCTGCCAATGCCGCCTCTGCTGTCTGTGCCACGGGTTCTGTGCCCCGGCAACCCAATGTCTGCTGCTGCTGCCAGTGCTGCCTCTGCTGTCTGTTCCACAAGTTCCATGCCATGGCAATCCAGTGTCTGCTGCTGGATAGCCACATAATTTACCACTGGGAAAGGCTTGACCTGAACAAGGGTTTTGGCTGAGGACACAGAGAGAAAGGGGCAAATCCGAGCAGTGTTGTGGAGGGCAAAGCGACAGGACTTGGCAACAGAGTCAATGTAAGGTGAGTGTCAAAGACAAAGCCGAAGCCCAAGCTACGGGCTTGGGGAACGGGTCGGATGGTGTACCCGTCGATAAGGCTGGACAGGGAAGAGGGAGAGGAAGGGTAGGGAGGAAAGATAAGGAGTTCAGTCTTAGCTAAGTTCGAGCTGAAGTTGGGACATCCAGGCGGAGATATCATAGAGACAGTTGATGAGGCGAGCTTGGAGAGAAGGGGAGAGAGAGGGGGGGAGAGATAGAGTTGAGTGTCATCAGCATAGAGATGATATTGGAAGCCGTGGGAGGCAATGAGTTTGCCAAGGGACAGGGTGTAGATAGAAAAGAGGAGAGGGCCCAGGACAGAGCCTTGGGGAACCCTAACCAAGAGGGGGAGTGAGGAGTAGTTGGAATTAGGAAAAGACACCTTAAAGGAGCGGTCAGAGAGGTATGAGGAGAACCAGTCAAGGACAAAGCCGCAGAAGCCTAGGGAGCGAAGAGAGTCCAGTAGGAGTGGTCTACAGTGTCAAAGGCAGCAGTGAGGTCAAGGAGGACAAGAATGGAGTAAAGGCGCTTAGATTTAGTGACAAGGGCCGTTTCAGTGGAGTGAAGGGGGCAGAAGCCAGATTGGAGAGGGTCCAGGGAGGAGTTGGCAGAGAGGAGATCCAGGAAGCGGGAGTAGACAACACATTCCAGAAGCGTAGAGGTGAAGGGTAGGAGGGAGACTGGCCGGTAACCAGAGGGGTCATGGGTGGACTTTTTGAGGATGGGAGAGACAGTGGCATGTTTGAAGGTGGAGGGGAAGGAGCCAGTGGAGAAGGAGAGATTAATGACATGTAATGGGGGGGACAACAGTGGGAGCACTTGAGGTCAGGAGGCAGGAGGGGATTGGGTCGAGAGGGCAGGTGGCAGGGTTGGAGGAAGAGAGCAAAGAGGAGATTTCCTCAAGGGAGGCAGGAGGGAAGGAGGAGAAGAGAGGGGGGAGGGGTGGTGAGGGATCAGGGAGAGGAGATGGGTGGGACGCAATGTCCTGGCAGATCTTGTCAATCTTTGAGGTGAAGAATGGCGTGAGATCCTGAGCAGAAAGGGAAGAGGGTGGAGGGGGGCAGGGGGGCTTGAGAAGGGAGTCAAAGGTGGAGAAGAAGCAGCAAGGGTCATGAGAGTAGGATTCAACCCGGGAGGCATAGTAGTGTTGCCTCACCAGGGAGAGAGCGGATGAGAGGGAGGAGAGGGAGAATTTATAATGGAGGAAGTTAGGGTGGGACGGGATTTGCGCCAGAGGCGTTCAGCAGCCCGGGTGCAGGAGCAGAGGTAGCAGATAGTTGGGGTGAGCCAAGGAAGGGGGTTTTGGGGTTGAACAGGATGGGAGGAGAGGGGGGGCAAGAGAGTCGAGGGTCGTGACAAAAGAGGCATTAAGAGAAAAGATGGCAGTGTCAGGGGAAGAGGAGGAGAAGACAGGAAGGAGGAGGAGGGAGAGGGAGGAAGCAAATCCTAAAGGGTTATTAGCCTGCAAATCATGGAAGGGGTGTGCAGCTGGGGAAGAAGATGGGGGTTGGTGGGAGAGGTTAAAGAAGCGAGGTAATGGTCGGACATGGGACAAAGGTCAAAGGAGAGGTCAGCAACAGGACAGTTTCTGGAGAAGATGAGGTCGAGAGAGTGGTCGTCGGTGTGGGTGGGTGAATCAATCCAGAGGCGGAGCTCAAAGGAGGCGGTTAGGGAGAGAAAGCAGGAGATAGAGAGCTGGGAAGGTGCATCAACATGGATGTTGAAGTCACCAAGAATGAGAGTAGGGGTATCATCGGAGAGGAAGAAAGTAAGCCAGGATTCAAAGTCCGGGAAAAAAGAGGAAAGGGGGCCAGGAGGGCGGTAGATGACAGCGACACAAAGGTGAAGGGAGGAGTAGATACGCACAGAGTGAGCCTTGAAGGAAGGGAAGGAGAGGGAGGGGGAAGGAGAAAGGGGCTGGAATCGACAGGGGTTAGCAAGGAGAAGGTCCATGCCATCACCCTGGCCTTCGGGGCGGGACTGGTGAGAGAACGAAAGGCCTCCAGAGGAGAGGGTGGCAGAGGTGACAGAGTCAGAGGGAGAGATCCAAGTTTCAGTAAGTGCAAGGAGCTGAAAGTGGTGAGAAAGGAAGAGGTCATTATGAAGGGGGCTTTGTTAACGGAAGAGTGGCGGTTCCAGAGGGAGCAGGAGAAGGGGAGTTGATCAGGGAGAAGGCAGGGAATGTGGATGAGGTTGGGGGATGTGGAGCAATGGGGCTTGCAGGAACTGTGTAAGGGTGGGTGGAGGGGAGGAGGGGGCTTGCAGGGAATGGTTAAGAGGGTGTGGGGGAGGAGGGGGAATAGGCAAGGGGGGAAATAAGGGGCAGAGAGGTTGGAGAAAGAGTGTTTGAGGAAGGAGAGGGAGAATCAGGGGAGACAGCAGCAGTGGGAGAAGGAGAGGAGAGATGGAGGGTGAGGAAGTGAGGGAGATAGGGGGAGACTTTCCAGTGGTCAGTATTCCAGTGGTCGGTATTCCTGCAATGCCCATCCAAGCAGGGGTGCCAGCCACCGAGTCCTGGCTGGGCCTCTGCCACTGCTCCACCAATGCCAGCCAGCCTGCAATGCCCAGCCAAGCAGGGGTGCCAGCCGCAGTTACTGTGCCTGGGTATTCCAATGTCTGCTGCTGCTGGTACTGCACATCAGCCATTTGCTCCTCACTCTTGTAGATGGGTATAGCTTGGATGAGCGTGCCGGCGAGCTGGGTGTCCACGAGATTCACCACTGGGCAAGATTTGGCAAACTTGTAATAGAGCTTCTTGAGCTCTGTCAAGTAGGATGCCAGCCTGCAACACCTGACCAAGTAGGGGTGCCAACCACTGAGCCCTGGCCGGGCCTCTGCAACTGCTCCACCAATGTCAACCAGCCTGCAATGCCCAGCTAAGCAGCGGTGCCAGCCACTCCAGCCCCAGCACCCACTGTCAGGGTTCTGGGGCCATCATTCTACTCACGGGGAGCTGTCATTCCACCGCTTCAAGAAACAGTCAGTCACTTCTGTCCCAGGATGCACTCTCAGGGTTCTGGGGCCATCATTCCACTGACCCATGTGGAGGGTCCTTATTCGCTTACAGCATGGCCCAGGGAGGATCTGCTCCTGTTGGACACAGGCATCAATTCTGGCATCAAGAAACAGCCAGCCACTCCATCCCCAGGACCCACCATCAGGGTTATGGGGCCTACATCCCAGGCAGGGAGGGCTGCCATTCCACTTCATCGAGAAGCACTCCAGCCCCAGGACCCACCATTAGGGTTCTGGGGCCATCATTCTGCTAATGGGGAGCTGTCATTCCACCGCAACAAGAAACAGCCAGCCACACAAGCCCCAGGACCTACCATCAGGGTTCTGGGGCTGTCATTCTGCTCACAGAGAGCTATCATTCCACTTCATCTCAAAGCTGCCACTCTAGTCCCAGGACCCACCATCAGGGTTCTGGGGTCATCATTCTGCTCATGGGGACGCGTCATTCCACTGCATCTAGAAGCTGCCACTCTAGTCCCAGGACCCACCATCAGGGTTCTGGGGCTGTCATTCCACTCACGGGGAGCTATCATTCCACCATCAGGGTTCTGGGGCCTACTTTCCAGGCAGGGAGGGCTGTCCATCCACATCATCCAGAAGCTGCCACTCTAGTCCCAGGACCTACCATCAGGGTTCTGGGGCCTACATTACAGTCAATGGGAGTCATCATTCCACTGCATCAAGAAACAGTCACTCTAGACCCAGGACCCACCCTCAGGGTTCTGGGGCCTATGTTACAGGCAGGGAGGGCTGTCCATCCACATCATCCAGAAGCAATAGGGGTGCTGCTGCTGCTCAGCCTGCTGCTAGTGCTGCTACTGCTATGGCTGGGGACAGGGATAGACCCCACCAGCTGAAAGGGGTGGCTGTTCCCACTCCCACCATCCGCATCCTGCTGCCGGAGCCCTTTCTGCCTGCCAGACCCTCTCCACTGGCTCACCCTTCCAGTGGCCATAGAGCGGTGTCTGGCATGCCATGCTGTCCTTGTCCCAGGGGTCCAGTATGGTTGCAAACACATATTCCTCCCACTGCAGGAGCTCATCAAACTGCGCCTTCAGCCCTGTCTTTAGCTGCTGCACCAGGGCAACCACCTCAGATGCCAGCTTCCTGCCCTGAAGGTCACAATCCTGCCCCTGGAGAATCTCCTCCAGCCTCCTGAGGAGACGCACCCCTTGGTGAAGGGCACACCTTGTGTGACCCACTCCCTCACCATGGTAATCAGGGCTGCCTTGATGTTCTGAGAACTGTGGGGGCCATCCATGACTTCCACCTGAAGCTGACACCACCTGCTAACTCAGGGTGCTGCGTGAGGGCAGCTTAAACTGGTGGTCCAGGAAGCCAATCAAGTGCCTAAACACCATGTGCCCGACCACCAAGAAGGGCTGCCCATCGAGCGCAATCATTTCCCCCAACAAACCACACTGCCCTCCACATCCTGCAGCTGTCGATGGACTTGGCATCTGCCCCCACCCCAGCTCCTCCATGGTGCACTGACGCTTCTGGGCCTAAGCTGGCTGCTGCTGCTGCTGCTGCTGCACCGCTGACAGCACTGATGGTGGCGACACAGCTCTCAGAAGGATGTGTGGTCGGCCCTGTCCAAAGTGGCCAAGGGTCTGTTGTCCTACCCACAAATGAGTGTCCCCAGCGAACGGGTGTTCTCTATGGCGGGGGACATTTGCTCGCCACACCACCTGAGACTGGGGACCAAGTTGGTGGAGCAGCTGCTGTTCCTTAAGGTGAACCTTCCACTGCTGGGATTCCCCGAGCTGCCCCTGGACCTGGATTGATGGTGCAGTGGCATACGCCATCCCATGCCAGGGGCAGTCTTGGGACAGGCTCCTCCTCAATCTGGGCTGCTGCTTCTGAGGTGATGTCCCTCCCTCCCAATGCCCAGTGCCAGCCCTGCCTCTCTCTCTCTCTCTGACTAGACAGCCCTGGCCGGCCTATCAGACTGACCTCATGACACAGGGTGGCACTGGTGAGGTGAAACCTGCCAGCCGGCCTCTAGTAGACAATCTCAGCCCGCCTATCTGACTGGCTCTCTCTTGTGCACGTTTCACAGTCTTCACCAGCCTATCTGAGTGCCCTTCCAAGGTCCAAGTCTGCCTTCCCTACTGCCTCTCATGCCACACTGCCTGTCTGCCCGCCCTGGTTGGCAAGCTCGAACCTTGCCTCAGCCTGCCTTTCATTGCTCATGATACACTGCCTGTCTGCTGCTGCTGCTGCTGCTGCCGCTGCTGCCTCTCCTGTACCATGGGTTCTGCTACCGGGCAATCCAATGTCTACCACTGCTCCACCGATGCCTGGCAGCCTGCAATGCCCGGCCAAGTAGGGGTGCCAGGCCAGCCACCAAGCCCCAAGCCTTCCTGGTATCTGCTGTTGCTGCTGCTGGGTCTCAGATGGCAAGCCATGGTACCACAGGGACCACGGGGACCATGGGGGACCAAGCACTGAGCCTGCCTGCCTGGGAAAGCTGGGGTGCCAAGCGCCAAGCCTTCCCAGTCTTTGCTGCTGCTGCTGCTGCTGCTGCTGCTGCTGCTGTGTCTTCGATGGCCTGCCATGCTCCCATGGGCCCCCCTGGCGTACCACAAGCATCTGCGGTGGCTGAACTTTCCAAAAATTCAGGAGGGGCGAACTCTGCGGGACCAAACCCACGAACTCGAACTAAGTTTTCGGACTGAATGTCTGAACGTCCGAACATCTAAACCCTTTCTGTTCACACATCCCTACCAGTGGGCAATTACTTCTTCCAGCACAACCACTCCATATCCAACCGCTCAGTCCTCATCCTCAAAAGAAACCTACACAACACCCTCAGAAGATGGGTCTGGGAACTAAAAATAATAACTTTATTTGACACCAAAAGTAATGGACTTAACAAGGACCCAAATTTTTCCAGCCAGCCACTACAAGTATCTGTTATACCTTACAGTCTACTGCATTTTTAACTTTTGTTAGTTCCTAGATATCATTCTAACCACTTTGTCTCCCTCTCTATAACTGACAGACTCTGCCAGCTGGATACTCTACCTTTGTGTTACTGCTGTGAACCCAGTTTCTTTCATATGTGTATTCACTTCACCTGATAAGCTGTTTTCCACTATACCCCTCCCAACCCATATGTTTGCTTTAGCTGAGACCTTTCTATATGTTTACTCCTACCTATTTATTCTTTGTCTCCTACACCAATATACAATTGTGCAGCTGTTTTTAAATGTCTGGTGCCCCACGCTCAACAGTTAACTTGTCTTATCCACTCCCACCTATTCCATGCCCCCTCATATATACCTGCCCTACATTTTATCTGTGTATATATTTCTGACCGGCTACACTAGGAAGCGGCCTAAAAAAGGTTCCTTTCTGGCCTGAAAGTTGTATCATTCTCACCATCAGCATTTGGTCCAGCAAAAGATATCGTTCAATCAAACCATTTTGTCTCCCTCTCTGTTCTGTACGATCCCACAGTCGGCATTTGACTGGATCCAGCCCTATGATCACTGTAAGTAATGAGCTGCTGTGGTCCAGCTGCTAGAATATGTAATGTGGATAGGAAACCTGGGATTATTTATTTATTTATTTATAAAAAGTCTTGATACCCCACTCCTCCCAACACAGCAACTCGGGGTGGCTTACAATAAGCAAAAAAACATTCAAACATGTAAAAACAGCTCCTGACCAGAAGGATTAAAAACTTCCTTCCCCATCCCCCACCCTAACCCACTCCCCCACCAAACGTCAAAAAGAGGGGAGATCCAGGGCCAATCAGGCCTCCACCAGAAGGGAGTTCCACAGATGTGGTGCAGCCACTGAGAACACCCTCCCCATTGTGGCCCTATGGAAGACTCAGGGGACCTCAAAGAGGGCACCCCCAGATGACCGCAGAAGTTAATCTAGTATCCGAGGGATGAGGCGGTCCCACAGATAAGTAGGACCTAGACCGTTTAGGGCTTTATAGGCAAGCACATCACCTTGAATTGGGCCCAGACGACTACAGGCAGCCGGTTCAGAGATTGGAGAATATGCTCCCAGTGGCCCAATCGCACGAGGAGACGGGCCGCCACATTCTGAAGCAGCTACAGTCTCAGAACTATCACCATGGGTAGCCCCACGTAGAGCACGTTACAATAATCCAGCTTAGAAGTGATGAAAGCATAGATGACAGTGGCCAGGTCAGAGTCCAAAACCTATGGCCAAAGCCGTTCCACCAGATGTAATTGGTGAAAAGCACTCCTTGCCACAGCCTCCACCTGCACATCCAGGTGTAGTTGCGAATCAAGGAGCACCCCCAGACTCCCCACCTGGGAAACCAGCGGAGGACAAACCCCATCAATAATGGGGGCTGTCATCTCCACCGCCTTACTCACCAGCATCACCTCCGTCTTATCAGGATTCAGCCTCAGTCGATTAGACCTCATTCACTTCCCCCCAGCTGCCAGACACTGAGTAAGCACCAAGACTGCCGGGCCTGGGTCTTATGAAAAAGAGAGGTAAAGCTAGGTGTCATCTGCATACTGGTGACACCTCATGCCAAACCCCCTGACCACCTTACCGAGTGGCTACATGTACACGCTGAACAGGAGAGGGGACAAGACAGAACCCTGTGGGACTTCACACAAGAGGTTTTAGTATGATGAAAAATAATCCCCAAGCACCACTTGCTGAGTTCTTCTGGCCAGGAAGGAGTGGAACCATTAAAGAACCATCCCGCCCAACGCCCACCCCTGCATGGTCCCACAGGCGCATAACCAACATCTCATTGTCAACGGTATCAAATGCAGCTGACAAATCTAATAGAATCAGCAGGGTCGAACGTTCCTGATCCAGTTCCCAGCGTAGGTCATCAACCAACACCACAAGTGCAGTCTTGGTGTCATAGTCCAGATGAAATCCAGACTGTGAGGGATCAAGAAAACTGATATGATCCAGATGCTCCTGTAGCTGTCGAGCCACTACCCGTTCAATAACCTTCCCTAAAAAGGAAAGGTTAGGGATGGGCTGATAGCTGGTGAGGAAGTCAACATCAAGCGATGGTTTCTTGAGCAGAGGCCGCACCACCGCCTCTTTAACACAACCTGGCATTATGCCATCCCAAAGGGAGGCACTGACCACCCCAGCTAGCAATGGCCCCAATGTCTCCTGGAAGGCCTTAACCAACCAGGATGGGCATGGATCTAATTCACAACAGGTGGCCCTGACCGCCCCAAGAACACCCTCCGTATCGGTGGGTGTCACCGGCTAAAATTGATCCCACAAACTCAAACAAGGTGGGGCTTCCATAACCTATGGTTTCCCTAATGTAATAAGTCCAATGTCGAAGTCGTGGTGAATACAAGCGATTTTATCCACAAAATTATCCACAAACATGTCACAGTGAACACTAGATGACTCTACTCTCAGGTGGAGTATCCATAGATTTACTCACATTCAGTTCCAGTAACGGACCTATATGGCCCTTTTCACATGGGTGCACCCTCCCACCCATGTGTGCAGGTGGGGGGCACCCATGTGAATGCCACAGTGAGTGTGGGGGGGATGGGTGGGCAGCCATGGGAACACCACGGGTGGTAGGTGGGGGTACATGCATGCTCCTGAACTCCACCCACCTCCAGCCTTCACCCACTCATGGAGCAATGGGCACTAATGCCTGATGCTCTGTGTGTGGAGGTGGGTGAGAGTCCATGGGAATGCACCCCCACGCGCCGCCCACGCACCGCGCCGCCCACCCATCCCCTCACCCACTACAGTTCATGTGAAAAGGGCCTATGATGAAAATAATGCTGTTTATGGGATATTTGGATATTGTGTGAAATAATGAGACACTAATTGTAAAGAACATTGCATATTCCAAAGTGCAGTATAAATAACAAGGACTACTGTCCATGATGATATTCAAGCTTTTTTTCGATCTTGTGACAATACAAATCGTGGGGCAAGAAGAGGACATATAGCTACAAGTCATGAAATCAAATTATATACATATGGATATAATTTTCTATCTGGGCGTCTGGGCATGCCAATAAAGATTATGCAGCCCCTTGTAAGCTAATTCAAGCATAAATAAAGTGGTCCAGTGACAAAGAGGAGAATTTGCTGCTGGGCCACTAGTCTGCCCCATGCTGCTGTTGCTTCTCACTGGGAGAATTGTCCCCCAGTCAATTGTAAAGGCACTGTAGATTTTCTATAGCCTAGGCTAGGCTAGGCAGCATCTGCAGCAAGGTAGGATTGGCCTCATAAAAACACACACAAGAAGGAAGGTTTGAAGCAAAATAGATTTGAATGCTAAGTGTTGAAGGCTGAAGAAAGATGTTGGAAGGGGGGTATTTAAAGAGAAATTTTAAACTGAACACCATAAGAGTATTTTTCACCATGGAGGGTAAAAGGAAGCCAATGGAGTAATTCAAAGTGAAGCTGATCCAGATTTTAGGAGAGGAAAATAACCATGGAAGCTGTATCTTGGAAGGGTTGGAACGGGAAAGACATGGGGTTCAGGGAGCCCATGGGGAGAGATCACAAAGGGTACAGCCACATGAGATAGGACTGTCCCGATCCCCTGCCCACCCTGGGGTGCACAATTGCTGCCGCCACATTTTGGGCAGGCGAGGACAGCAGGCCACTAAATCTGTGGGGAACCCAGGTAGGTGGGCCACTGTCAGAAGTCCTTCCACACCCCAGGACTGGCCGTGGAGCTGACCACACCCCCCAGGCGCCTAGCCTCACCCCACCCACCATCCCCCAGCCTACCCACTATCCAGCCCTCCAACTGTAATGTGGCCACGGTGGAATGGCAAACATGCTGGTGGACCTTGCCACAGTGTGGGGCACCACAGAGACTGGCCACAGAGGAGGCAGACCCGTAATCCAATGTAGGTAGTGTTACCCACTTTGGGCACTGTTACTACGTGCTGAATCCCCAGCCTTCCCCAGTGGATGCATTGCATAGTGGCCAGCTCCCCGCCCTGCTCCAGGGTGAACATCTGGCAGCCACTGGCCATACGATGCACTACATCATGGGGTAAGGTTGGCTGATGTGGGGTAACACGACCCAAACTGGGTTAGCGTCTTATGTGGCTACATCCAAAGATGTGGGTGAAAGATTTAGTGACAGGGAATGAAGCCACAAGAGATGCTAACCCAATTTGGGCACTGTTACCCCACATCGGGCAGCCTTACCCCATAATTCAGTGCATCATATAGCCGGTGGCCACCCAATGTTCACCCCGACACAGGGTAGGTTGGGTCAGTCAGCTGGCTGCAACATGATTCATCCATCACGGACATCCTGGGACGCAGCACATAGCAGCAGTGCACAAAGTAGGGTTAAGTTGTCCAAATTGGGTTAAGGGGTTGCCTTCCATGTGGCGAGTCCCTGTGCTGCCTCGCCCTGCAGTGAGGTCCATTTGCCATTCCTGCATGGCTACATCGTGGCCTAGGGCAGAATAGTGGGTGGGCTGGATGTTGGTGAGTGGATCAGGGCTTGGCACCCATGCTTGTGGCAGGCTCCTCAGCCTGCCCCAGGGCATGGCGGGACCTCTGGCAGTGGTCCGTCCACCTCGATTCCTGGGGAGGGGGCAGATCGTGTTACCTGCTTCCCTTGCCCACTCAGGTGTGGAGACGGGGGAATCAGTCTATCCCTGTTTGCACCCAGGGATGAAAAGGAAATGACAGATTAATGTAATTTATTGCACTTCAATATTTATTTTATTTTCTCATTGTGAAGAATTGTCCATATTTCTACATTTTGCAATCTGGGTTCACATTTTTATTTTGGATACTCTCCTCAGTGTAATCATAAGCTTTAACTAGCCGACTGAGATCAGATATAAAGCTTATTTTTTCCAACTGGAACCAAAGCTAAACACTTCTGAATACCTGATGTTCACGGGGGTTTGGGTCTGACTCTAAACTGGTTTTCCAACCCTTTAGGCACAAACATTTGTTTCTCTGAGAATGTCCTTCTAGTTGAATGATTTTGATATCCTGCTACTGGAGTCTGGAGTAGATTTTTTTTATGTATGGGTGCTTTTTTCTGTGTGTCAAATACTACCGCTGTAGAAACTGTGACGTGTAGTCTAGTGCAACTTATCAAATACAGGTTAGCTGACAATCAATTTCCAGCACATATTGTTTGTCTCCTGACCTGTGACTAGGGCCTATATAGTTTTGATTTCTAGATCTCCTGAATGACCCTGTGTAGCTGCTGTTTACAGAGCTGTCATCTTCAGGCACAGGGTGATAATGCAAACCTTCTCACTCAGTAAAGATTACTTTACATATGATTAGTCAGGGGACATAAAACAAGACGTACACTTGGAAATCAGGCCTATATACCTCGACGTCGGGTATTTTCAGACGTTACAAGATCACGCTCAACCACAGACAATCCCCTGTGGTGGGGAATGGTCCCGTAACATCTGTTTGATCCCCACCAGATGTTCACCACAGTGAAACACCGGCGGGGATCAAAATAACCACGCTTTCGAGGATGGTCCGGGGACCATCTCCGAAAGCGTGGTCAAAGTGATTCCCGCCGGGGGTGAATACCCGGCGGGAATCACTTTGTGCCCCAACAGACGTGATGTTACCATGCTCAACCATGGCGGAATTCACCGTGGTTGAGCATGGTAACATCTCGTCTGGCCCCTGACTACGGCCCGGAATCGGTGGCCGTGCTTGCCGCCAATTCTGGGTCGTGGTCAATACCCCGGGGGGCGGGCGGGTACCGCAGCCACATTGGCCACTGCACCCGCCCGTCTCCCAGAGGGCAGGTGACCTCAGAAGTGTAGGGGGTGGGGCTGTGCGGGTGCATGTTGCGCCGCGCAGCCCCGCCCCCTCCCCGATTCCCCGGCGGAATCTGCCGACTCATCTGTTGACGGGCCAGTCTGATTCTGCCGGGGAATCATTTGGGTGATACCGTGACAAGGCCAATAGGGCCCCCGTCACGTCTGAAATCACCCATCATGTATACTTAAACGACAGATAAGCATATTCATATTACCTAATTACATATCATACATGTCCGTGGGTATATATGTACATTCACAAAGGTATGTCTATGCATGTATGCATATGATTACTTCCCAAGAAAAAGTTTAAAATGCTTTCTAATATACAATTTTCCTTAGGTGACATTCATTATGCAACAGACAGATTCAAACAGTCATCTGCCAGTTTAGAAACATACCTCACTATTTTGTGCAGACAAATAACATTGGATTCTGAATTACATGCAAGATAAATTAATCTAGCATTTTAGAAACGGAAAATGGGAAAAAAGGAAACCTTTGAAATGCTGCTGGGTCTTTTTTATGCAAACCATTTTTTAATAGAAGGGTATGATGCGTATCCTGAACTAGCAATTATAGATGACATCATTCTCTTTCATTATCTGGGATAATGAGCAATTTTCATTCCCTGGAAACAAGCAGATTCTACGCGAAAGCTTCAATAAACAGAAAAATGCATAAAAGACACTAGGGTTGTATTATGTTTCTCTTTAATTTTAGGATTCGGGGGGGTGCTAAAATAATAATGTAGACTGCAGATTATTTTGAACAGAAAATGAGACATCTTGTAGGTAAGATCTTTAATCGGATTTTTAAAAATAATAATATTACACTTTCAAAAGCAATACTGTCTTTGCTGTGCTATCAGTATAGAAGTATTAGCTCATGAAAATGAGTGTGTGTATTAATTCATTCTAATTTAATATAAAGGCATTGGCCACTTAGGACTAGCATAGCTGTATTTTGATCTGGGCAAGTAGAGAAGATTGTATTTGGCTTCCAAAATTAATCATGCAGCCTTTTAAAGGGCAAAAATTAATAGGAAAAAACAACTTTTTTGCAGATTAAAATATCTGTTTAAAAAACTGCTAATTGTGTTTCATGTATTGAGCAATGAGTCATTTTCTAGAGAAAGAATATAGTAGCAGTCACAGTTAAATCTTAGTAGCAGCAGAAAAAAGTTAGGTGATTCAAGATTGTGGCTTAAGCTCTCTCATTAATGGTGTTTAATGTATGGGGAAAATAAACCAACCCAAAATTAGATATTTTGTTAAGGAGTTGATACTGAAATTCTTTTCCCTGATCTTGGCAACTTTCTATATAGTTCCTGTTGGTGCCATTACAGAACTGAGCCCAGCTTCAGCAAGGTGCCTGACAGGGGCATAGCTAATGAGCCCGGATGTGAAAGATAGAATGGGGCCCTCCTGACTCCCCTCCCAGTGGCAGCGGATACAGCTGCAGTAGGTCCCCCCTCAGTCAGGCTCGTGGGCCCCAGTGCAGTGGCCCAGTTGTCCCTGTTAGAGCCTATTAGTTGACCATCTGTCCCTTGATAATTTTTAAGTACATAAGAAGCGCGGTTAAAGCCAAACATTGGTGATACTACATGGCTAAGGTGGCTGTCAGAATATAAATGCTCAATAACGTTTTAGTAAGTTCATGTTTCAGTTCATATGCACATAATCATATTAGGGCTGAATAAATAGTTGTGTTAATATTCATGGATATATTCAGATAGTCCTCCAGATATCTGACCTAAGTTTGTCCACCAAAACTAAGGGTGATTTCAGAAGTGATGTGGTGAATGTCCACCACAGTCAACCTCAGTCAAACGCAGGGGGTGGTGAAAGCGCCGTACATGTCTGTTTGCTTGCATCCAGATGTTCACCACAGTCAAATGCGACCCGGGGTGAAGCTAACTACGCTTCATAGGGTGATTTCAGACGTTACGGGCGGGCGGTTCACCGCAGTGAACCCCCAGGGGGGGTGAGCAGCGCAACCAAGCACGGGGGTGGAAAAACGACCCAAACAGACGTGCCGGGAATGG
>QEPC01002018.1:667301-708522 GCA_003113815.1 Sphenodon punctatus
TCCATCCCGCCACGCTTGCTTGCTGCTGATTTCGCTTTAAATCTCCCTCCGGTGCTTGTGTTGTTTCTGGTTGCCCGGCAGTGACGCTGCGTGCCTCATCCCCGTCTGGGGCTCGTTTCGTTCCGTTCTGCTTGGGGGTTGGCGTCCAGAAGTTACTTTTCCTTGGTTCCCTGTGGGGGTTCGTTTGCCCACGCTTCCCGGGACCTTCCCCCGGCTAGCCCGGGAAGCGTGGTTGAACCTGACCCCATGTGGGTATTGAGTGTGATGAACATCTGGCGCGCGCCGTTCAGACGTTCAGGGCCCTTTGGCCCCAGGGGGGGTTGAGCGTGGTTCACTGTGGTTGAGCGTGATCTCGTAACGTCTGAAGACACCCATGATGTCAGGGTGGCAGGAAGTCCAGAAGTGTGGTGAATGGTCACCACGGCAGGGGTGAATGAAAAGTAACTTCTGAACGGAAACCCGTAGCTGCGGTGGAAGGAATTGACCCCAGCCGCGGTGCATTCTGGGGCTTGAACCGCGGTCCACGTCTCCACTGCATGTCTGTTGTGTTCCCCCAGCCCATGTTCTCTCAGATTGCCCCTGGGCGGTGGTCACAATCCTGTCACTTCTGTTGGGGCCGCACGTGTCACCACAGCCCACGGTGAATCCGTTCACACCGGTGGGTGGGATTCACTGTGGTGAATTGGAACGCATCACTTCTGAAATCACCCTAAATTTGCATATCCATTATTTTTGATATTTTTGTACAGATACTTTGGTTATTTCATCCACTTGGGTATTTCATTTTGGGTACTTCCAATTATTTGGTTAGTCATTTTGGATATTTTGATAATTACAGTAGTGCTACTTTGCATTAAAAGGGGTAAATAACAATAGCACTAAATAGTCTTACCAAAGTACCCAAACAAATAAGCAAATAAACTAAAATACCCAACAAGAAATATCAAAGTTGAAAAAATGGCCAAGCCACTACAACCAAAAGATCAAAAATGAATATTCATTTCAGATATGGAACAAAGCAGGAAGCAAATAGAACTTCCTATCTGTTTCATTCCAAATAAAATGAATATCCCCAAATTGACAACTTCAGTATTCAAGCTGGTATTCATTTTGACTCTAAGGACATTTTCACACAAGACACTCTCCACAAACCACTCACTGCCTATACATGTTGCAGGGCTGCAGTGTTGCTCTATAACATGTATAGTGGGTGGGTAGATAGTGGGTGGAGAGTATCTTGTGTGAAAATGCCCTAAATCTTATGTGTACACTAATAAAATGCCACATTTTTACACACACAGGTTTGCTGACTTTGGTCTGCTGCCAATATAGATGTACCAGCACCCCCCAAATGAGTATTATGTGTATTAACATACTCCCATATCCCACTCCCCCAATTTAATTATAAATCTTGGAATATCAGGCGTTTCTTAAAGTCAGGGAGTCAAACTGTTAAAAGTCATGTTCTGTTCCGGTTCAATTTCATCAGTATTTCCTGATGCTCTGATTCAGTTTTTATTCAGATACAAAAACTGGGTGCAGGGACAGATCGCCCCGCCTCTGCTCTGTCTCTGGCTGCACATCTAACAGGCCACCTTTAAGTCGGTGCCCCGCCTGGGAGTGAGGTGGGGCAGAGGCGTGGGTGCTGTTCCTGTGAAAACACACAATGTATCTATCTTACCAACATGGGGTATTTTCAGATGTTACGAGATCACAGTGAACTACGGTGAATACCCACCTGTGGTCAATGTGTCTCGAACGTCTGTTTGGCGGCCGCCAGATGTTCGCCACGGTCAGTACCCACATGGGGTCAATTTAAACCACGCTTCCTGGGAAGCGTGGTCAAAGAGATCCCCAGCGGGGAGCAAAAAAAAGTAACATCTGGCCAGGCGCCATGGCCCGGGATCCCTGGTGGGATCCCGGGCTGTGGCGAATCCGGCCCGACGCAGCGGCCGCATTGGCCCTGCCGCCCGCCCGTCTCCCCGGAGGGTGGGCGGTGGGAGCGTGGAGGGGGCAGGGCCGTGCGGCCACACGTTGTGCTGCACGGCCCCGCCCCCTCCCAGATTCCCCACCGGGATCCCCCCAGCATGTCTGTTATGGTGTGACGGGGTGACCCCGGCGGGGAATGAATGGGGTGATTTCGGTATGGGACCAACGGGCCCCATAACGTCTGAAATCACCCATGGAAAGACCATATTTTCAAAATTTGTTACTGATTAGGAGGAGTGTGACTCCAGCAAGACTGGTGTTAAGTATTAAGATTCTGGAAGCAGAATTAGCCCTCTCTGTCCACCAGAGAAAAGACTAACAAACTGTTGTGTTTTTTTCCAGTCCACAAAATTAGTGAATAATAATTCAGGTCTATGGCCAGGGCCCCGATTCTTCTGTGCTACCGCGATTCGCAGAATTTTCACAGAATCCTGCTCTGGGCAGGATTATCGCAGAAACTGGGGAAATCCCCACAGAATTTCCCTTCTCTGACGGTGAGCCAATTTCAGACTTGGATCTTGCCACTATCATCCATGCTTTTATTACCTCAAGATTAGACTACTGCAACATGCTCTACATGGGGCTACCCTTGGTGATGACTTAGAAATTATAGCTGGTGCAGTATGTGGCAGCCCTACTTCTTAAGTGGATAAGTCGCCACAAACAAATTAGTGCTCCGTTCTCTGCACTGGATGCCTGTTGTTTTCCAAGCCTGATTCAAAGTGTTAGTTTTGACCTATAAAGCCCTAAATGGCTTGGGCCCCACCTATCTGCAGGACCGCCTCACCTTCTGGGTTCTGGATTGGCCCCTGCGGTTGACTGGGAGTGCCCTCCTTGAGGTCCCCTGGGTATCCCGGGGGGCAACTATGAGGAGCACTTTTTTGGTGGCAGCACCACGGTTGTGGAACTCTCTCCCGCCAGAGGTCTGCCTGTCCCCAGACTTCCCCTCTTTGCATAGACGATGTAAGACCAGGCTGTTTCGCCAGGCCTTTGTTTATTTATTTATTTAAATTTTTTATACCCCACCTCTCCTGCCTAGGCAGCTCGAGGCAGCTTTAAAAAGTTAAAATATTTTAATATATACATAAATACATAAAAGAGAAACATAAGAATAAGAAAATTTGTTAAAAAACCAAAAAAAAAACACCACCCACCCTCACCAAAGCCCTGGTAGAATGGCCAGCTCTTGCACTGTCATCAAAATGAGGCAAGGTCCGACTCCAGGGCCACCCAGGCCTCCACTGAAAGGGAGTTTCACAGCCTAGGTGCCACCACTGAGAACACCCTCTCCATTGTAGCCCCCCGCACCACCTGAGGACATCAAGAAGGGCGCTCAATCTGGATGGCTGAGGAAGACAGGTGATGGGGAGGGGGGGATTGCGGGGGGTGTTCTTTTTAAGCTCTGCCTTGGGTTTTACTGTTTTTAATGTTGTTTTTAGTGTTTATATATATTGTATTTCTTTGTGTGTGATGCTGTGAGCCGCCCCAAGCTGCTGTGCAGAAGGGGGCGGCTTAAATATCGAATAAATGAAATAAAGAAATGGAAACACTTGACTTGTGCTGCTGCAGTCCCATCGACTTCAGTGGGACTGTTAAATTTTAAGTATTATCAGGATTGGTGCCTGATGGTTTGAACAGTAGATATTGTGATTCCAACCTTCTTGTGGATTCTTTTCAATCTAGATGGCTGAAATAAAAATCTGTTCAGAAATTTATGCGGTCAAGCTGCTGCAGATGGAAGGCATGGTTCATCTACTCCAATTCAAAGACCATGCTGTAGAACCAAAATCAAAACACAAGGAAGACCAAATGGGGTGCTGTCCGCAATGATCAGAGAATGTACAACATAGCAATGTCACGGTTGTTTAAACAAAGAAGCAGAAATTGCTTATAACATTTTTCAGATTTATAATGAAGTATATACAAAAATAGAAGGTAGTCATAAAAACCCTTATTTTCTTCTTATTTCTCTTTAAAAGGAGGAACAGAGAATTGAGCCTGGTCTCGGGAAACATGTATATTCCTTGCATTGGTCCAGAAAGGCAAATGTTAGGTTGTGGTATGAAATATTGTATAAAAACAAGTTTTTTGCAGGCAAGCAGAATTTTAAGCTTTTGTGCCTCTTTATAACCAGTCTTCAGGGTTTATACAAAGTGTAACCTCTTGTACACATTATACAACACCAGGGAAACTGCTGTTTGTTGATGCATGCAACTGACCTAATTCTTTAAGCTGTTCCAAATGTTTGGAGATTAAAACAATAGGTTCTGGAGATGTTAACACCTCCTATGCTGCTGAGCCAGGGAAGCTATATATGATTTCCAGGTTACAAATCTTGAAGGCTACACCCTGTTAGCGAGGGGTATTCTTTCCCTTTTCTCTCCTGCTATCTTATCAAAGCAGAATTACCTATCTACATTCTACTTCTTTTCCACCCCCTAATGTTCTAATGTGGGGGTGCATTCCTGCTGGCAGACTGAAAATAGTTGTCTAGAGACAGATTGCCAGATACAATAAGTGGAGGGGAAAAGAACATGTATCCCTTGTAATCAGATTCTCTCACCCTTTGCAACAGTAAGCTGTGGGCTCTCAGTGATCAGAGACTACAGCCCCAGGTGCCCATTCCTGCAGTAAAACAAATACATTAGTTTACAAAATCCAAAAGAAATTTGCCCGTGACTGCTCCAGCCCTTGGCTGCCTCCGGCTTCAGTCATTTACATGTTATCCTTCCTCCCACAGGTAGCTTTATTTTCCCATCTCTAATGTCATGGTTCAAAAATGAAGTCACCCTTCATTTATATTTAGCATCTTTTTATTTGTATATATATATATATATATATATATTTCCTATTTTTATCCCACCCTATCCCAAGGGTTCAGGATGGGTTAGAAACCATTATATTTTACAAATATATCACCCAAATAAAAACCTTTTAAAATTCCCTATTCCAAATCCCCACCCAAACCCTGTCTCCATCTGCCAAATGTCTGGCCAAACAGAAAAAAAAAAGTCTTATATTATCTCCAGAAGATAAGAAGGCTCAGGCTTAAACGTCAAGGGAAGAGAGTTCTGTAATTGTGGAGCATCCACCAAGAATGCTTCTCTGGGTGTCCATACTAGTTGATGAGTAGATGAGGGTGCTCATGAGGATGAGGGTGTAGGGTGCTACAAGAGGGTGCTCCTGGCTGACTTCAGAGGCCATAAAAGGAGATCAAAGGGAAGATGGTGACTTCCAGAGATATATGAGCGTAGTTTGACAAAATGGACTCCTGGGCATGGTTTGACTTGTCCATTTTATAAGGGAATGTTTTACTTGTTCATTTCCAAGTCCTGATGAAATTCTGCCCATGCTCTCAGTACCAATTTCCTGGTCCAACCATATGCCTTGCCAGAGGGTTTACCTCTCATTGCTAATTCAGTCGGCTCACCTGTTTTCCAATCCCACAGGAGGGATTTCTTTTGGAGGTGATATCCTTGAGTCTCCCAGCTACATTGAGAATTGAGGGGGGTTTGGGCTGTGCGAAGGTAACAGCCATTCAGGGATTTGTTTCTTGTTCCTATAATTTTGTCAGAGCATGTAAAGTTTTGGATAGGGCCCTCAGTAGAAGTATATTTGCACTTGGAGATACCTTCATCATTCCACTGATTTCTCTCTTGTTTTGGTTTTTAGGCCTCACACTTTAGGCCAACATTTTTCCTGCACAGGCCAAGCTAACACATAGCCATCATCTGCAATTGTGATATGTTCCGCTTGATGAAGTCAGTAGCTCTGATTATCTGAGTTCTAAAAACACTGCCCTTTGAACAACTGGCTTAGTACGGCTGTGTACACTTGTCTTTTGTTTGTTTGTCTGTTTGTTTTTGGAGGGAGGGGGCAATGTTTGTGATGTGAAGTCATAAAATGGAGAATGGTGCTTTATACCCAATTCCAGTTGAATTTCCTTTTGTTTAGTCTACTGGGACAGTGGCACATTCAATGCATTACACGCAGAAACAAAAATATAACTAAACAAAGCCTAGCTGAAGAATTTGATAGCTGGGCCCTTAAAGAAAAAAACAGTAGCTTCCCACAGTGACAGAAAGCACCATAAACAACGTTCTAAAGCTCCTGTAGTAAAATTTTGCTGACATATACTGATATATCATCTTTCCCATAAAATTAGTCATGTGTTATTGTGCAAAGTGGTGTGTTCCTCATGAGCCGCCTATTTAGCGAGCTTGATCAAGAACATTAAATATGAAAATAGGGAAAAAACATTTAACATTGTTGAAAAGTAATTAAAAATATATTTCACCATATGCTCCTCTGCCATTACTTCACTTCAGCAAAACAAATGCCTAGAGCATTTATTATCCCCCATCATTTTTTAAAGAGGTTCCCACTTGGCACAGACGACACGCAGATGAAATGAATCAGCTCTGAAATGAATTGTGTGAAAATGCATTTGTCTGAATTCAAACAGCTTCTCTGTAGTCAATAAATGCAGAAGTACTTCTGTCCTCTCAAAATGCATATTGCTGAAAATGATAATTTTTGTAGCAACTACCCTATGCATTATTAGTGACAAAGGATGGTACATCATTAGCTGTATTAGAGACCCCATACAGGCAGTGTTACTAACTTTGTAATATTATATGATCCTAAAGCAGTTATGGTGTTTTTTTAAAGAGAGCAACAAAACAAAAATGATAAATAAAAGAACACACACACATCGAAAAGCTTTCAGAGAGTGCATCTAAACTCATGAGGCTAAATTTACCCTTGGAGTAACTCTACTGTAGCTCCTATACCTTTACATCAAATGTGAATTTGACTCCTGGGCTTTTAAGGACAGATTTAATGTGATTTTTATCATTCACAGTCTGCAGACAAGGAAAGCTGCTTCTTTCATAAATAATGAGACAAAATTGGGGGGTGGGGGGAGGAATCAGTCTTGCATTATAAGCTTAAAACAACTTGATGTCCTGGTCAATCAATGAATGGTGGATGGAAAGCGATGTAATTGTTTGGAAGAACAATAGTTTAATATAAAGGTAGCTTAATGGAAATAACGTCCTCGATGCAAATCATCAACAACACCCGTAATTAATGGGAATCATATATAAACACAGCTGGAGGAGGACATTCATGCTGTGCAGTTGATGGCATGGTAGTTTATGCATCGCTGTTATTTAAATGCAATACAGGTTCCCTTTGTCTTTTTATGTTGTACACTAACTCCTTTGCAAGATGTAAAACTTAACCCAGCAGACAGTTTTGACAAAGCTCTGACCTTGAATTCAGCTCAGTAGCACTGGCAAGTCATATCAAATTGTGATACAAGATCAAACTTAGGACATCCTTGCTAAGCTGGTAGAGCTTGGGAATGTTGTTGCAAACTATGTGCTGGATTCTTAGGCAGCTCTTGAGTTTTCACTTCTGGTCAGTACATGGAGTAGTTAGGGTGTTGTCAGCATATAAAAATCAGAGAATGTAAAGGCAGAAAACCAATTTTAGGTCAGCTTGTCCTGCTGGAAAGAAAGTGTCTTCCCAAAACACTTTCACTGGAAGACAGAAACCACTGAGGAAAAAGGTGAGAGGGAATTAGAGCAAAAGATTCATCGTCAAGAGTTCTGGGAACAGGGAATTCCCATTATGTGTTGTGCTGAGTACATAAGCAAGTAGGAACTGGCTGAAAGGGTTCAAAAGGTCAACCTCCATCTTGCAGTTCAAACAAGCCTATGTTCCCTCCGCCCGCCCACCCTCTATGGAGTCAGAAAGCCATTGATTGCACATCCTCTGTCGTTTCTGGCTTCTCTACGTAGATATCTTGAGAATAACAAAACTGCAAAGGTTTTCTGAAAAAGCTGTGTACTTCTCCACCTAACAAATGGTGGCTGCTCTCACCCTGCTCCCAATCCCACTGCAAAAACAAAATGCAGGAATTTGAATAAGTCTCTTGATGTCACCTTAGCTCCATTTGTTCCTCTATAAAATGGATATATGACCTTTCTCACAGGATGCTACGAGGGATATCTGATGCTTGCAAAGCTGTGAGTTCCTTTAAATGAAGGGTGCTATATGGGTACAAAGTATCGGACATTTTACACACACCTTAAAGTGCTGGTCTTTCAATCTTCTGGGTTTACAAGTCCGCAAGTAAGTTCCAGATGCATTCTTCACACATACACAGCCCTGAGACAGTTCCTGAATACATTCTTCACACAAACACTTTCCTGAGGCAGCCTAAAGTAGCCGCAGCTGTAGACATGAGGGACTGCCATGGAAACCAAGTGACCAAAGCTGCCTGGAGCAAAGCAGGTACCAGGAGAACATTTTACACACAAAAGTTCTGGGAGAAATTTGATGCAGAAGTTCAAGGAGCCGGATGTTTAAGGTCTGGGTGAGTGATTTAGGCACACAGAAAGTTCAGGATGTAACAGCAAACATGCAGGAGAAATGTGTGTGTAAAAACACCCATTATGACATTTTGTCCTCTGGGAAGGGTGGCATATAAATTTAAATAAATAAATACATTAATTAAATTAAATATTTTAGTACAGTTAAAAATACATGTGTTATTCACCTATTTTGTCAAGGTGTTCATGTAAAGCCTCTTGTGGTTGTGTAGCTTAGAAGCAAAATTAACACATAGATGTCTAATGTACTTTGAAAGACAACAGAAGTTAGGCACCTTTGAAAACTTACTTCTAAAGCTTTCAGACTTGGACACTCTGCAGAACAGAGCTAGAACTGGGGTGGAGGGGGGAGAGGTTGCTGTTATTTTCCTGTTGAATATTCTTTATTTTTCATTAATACTGATATTCTTAGACAAGTACATTCCCAAACCAAGTGCATTCATTTATCATGTGAATATCCCTCAGGGAAGCTGGTGAACCTTTCTGAATCAGTGTGGTTTTAGGAGTTGCTATATAGCATCATGACAAAATGCTTACAACCACCTTACTGCTACCATTTACACCATCACTAACAAAAGGCATAAGATGTTTGATTTATTTAACCTGCATTTTTAGCTACTCCAAGTGGGCTAAAATCGGCCTCTCCACCAAGTTCCATCATCAGAACTATATAGCACTTAGGTTTCATGTAAGCGCTCTTTTGAACAGGTACCCTGATAAGGAATGAATTATTTATTTATTATTTATTTATTTTAAAATCTTACTACCCCGTCCCTCCTATCAAGGGCAGCTCAGGGCAACTTACAAACAATCCATAAAATCAAACAACAATAGGATTGTTGGACCACACAGATACCCCCTCCCTTCATACCTTCAAATCTCTCCTTAAAACTCACCTCTTTCGCTCTGCTCTGTCTGACTCTTTATCCTGCTGAGACACTATTCCTATACCTACGATCGGTTTACCCTTATCCTTGCAACATGGACCTGCCTGCTGTCATTCTCATCGTAACCAAGCCAAGTACGTGCACTTGAGACCTCGCATCTTCATGAATGTTAGACCCCTTGTCTCTCCCTCTGTTCCCCTTCCTAAGTCTCTCCCCCAGCTCCTGTCTCTCAGATTGTAAGCCCTAGGGGCAGGGACCCTGTCTATTTTATTACTTTGTAAAGTGCCAGGTACACTGCTGGCGCTATATAAATGTTTGTTAATAATAATAATAATAATAATAATGATGATTAAAACAACACATTAAAGGAGGATTTAAAAAATCCCACCCCACCCTAACCCACTCCCCCCACCCACTCCCCTACCTCCCCCATCAAATGCCTGGTGGAACAGCCAGGTCTTACAACTTCTTCGAAAGGAGGGGAGATATGGGGCCAACCAGCCCTCCATCAGAAGGGAGTTCCACAGCCGAGGCATGGCCACCGAGAATGCCCTCCCCTGCATAGCCCCCCAAAACACTCCAGGGACGTTTAGCAAGGCAGGCATCCCCGGATGACCACAAGTGCCGATCCAGAACCTGGGGGATGAGGCGGTCCCACAGATAGGTAGGGCCGAGGCCATTTAGGGCTTTATAGGCCAAGACCAACACCTTGAATCAGGCCTGAAAAACTATCGGCAGCCAGTGCAGAGAACAGAGCACCAGTGTAATATGCTCACGGCAGCCCAATCCCACCAGGAGGCAAACCACCGCATTCTTCACCAGCTGCAATTTCTGAGCCATCACCATGGGTAGCCCATGTAGAGCACGTTACAATAGTCCAATCTGGAGGTGATGAAAGCATGGATGATGTAATTTGGCGTGTTATTTGTAGATTAGACCAGGAAAGTCTTTGGGAAATTTCCAAAAGCAATTTCATCCATTTATTTCAAGTTACTATAAATGATATGCGATGCTTATAGTAAAATGCACTTTAAAATAGAATTCAAATCAACTTGTGAAGAGAATTATTAATTGTATTTGTGCTTTGCTTGATACAGTTATGACCGCTGCTTCCATTGCCAATATTATGAAAAGTTCTCTTAATCCAGTTGGTTTGGATAAGATGCTGATGGATGATATTGGTGTAAGTAAACACGTTTTTTTAATGGCCAGCTCTTAAGAATTATTGATGTAACCAAGCCAAACGTGTGCACCTGGGACCTCGCATCTTCATGAATGTTATACCCCTTGTCTCTCCCTGTGTTCCCCTTCCTTCATCCTCATTCCCCCCTCCCAGTCTCTCAGATTGTAAGCCCTTGGGCAGGGACCGTGTCTATTTAATTACTTTGTAAAGCACCAGGTACATTGCTGGCACTATCGAAATGCTTGCTAATAATAATAATAATAATAACGACAGTGGCCAGGTCCAAGTCTGAGACATAAGGCCGAAGTCACCGCACCAGGTGTAACTGGCAAAAGACACTCCTTGCCACAGCCTCTACCTGAACATCCAGGCGGAGATGCAAATCGAGAAGCACCCCCAGATGTCATACCTGGGAGACTAATGGAGAGAAGGCCCCATCAATAATGGGAGCTGTCATCTCCATCATCTTACCCACCAACATCACCTCCATCTTGTCAGGATTCAGCCTCAGTCGATTAGCCCTCATCCAGTCCCCCACTGCCGACAGACACTGAGTAAGCACGGAGACTGACAGGCCTGGATCTGTGGGAAAAGAGAGATGAAGCTGTTTGTCATCAGCATATTGATGACACCGCATGCCAAACCCCCTGATCACATCACCAAGCAGTTGCTTGTACACACTGAACAGGAGAGGAGACAGAACAGAACCCTGCGGGACTCCACACAAGAGGTCTCGGTATGAAGAAAAGTAGTCCCCTCACACCCCTCACTGAGTTCTGCCGGTCAAGAACGGTCCCGCCCACCCTGCACGATCCCATAGGCACGTCACCAACATCTCATGATCAACGGTATCAAACGTGACCAACAGATTTAATAGAATCAACAGGGTCGAATGACCCGATCTCATTCATGATGTAGATTATCAACCAAAGCCACAAGTGAAGTCTTGGTGACATACCCCAGCCGAAATCCCAATTGAGAGAGATCAAGATGTCCCCAGAGTTCGATAGTTAGAGACTGACTGATAGATGACTAGGGAGGCAACATCAAGCAATGTTTTCTTGAGAAGAGGCTGCACCACCACCTCCTTGAGACAGCTTGGCACTCTGCCCTCCCGAAGGGAGGCATTGACCACCCCAGCCAGCAATGGCCCCATTGTCTCCTGGCAGGACTTAACTAGCCAAGATGGGCAAGGATTTAATAATTCACAAGAGGTGGCTCTGACCACCCCAAGAACATCCACCACATTGGCGGGTGTCACCAACTGAAAGTGACCCCATAAAACCGGACCAGGCAGAGCTTCCATAACCTCCGGTTCCCCTAATGTAATAAGTGTGGCATCAAAATCGTGGTGAATACGAGCGATTTTTTTCCACAAAATAATCCACAAACTTGTCATAGCATGCAACAGATGACTCCACTACAAGGTGGAGGGAGGCCGAATTGACCAGCCCCCGCACCACCTGGAAAAGCTCAGCAGGACGGGATTTTGCGGATGCTATAAGGGCAGCAAAAAACCTCCTTTTTTGCTGCCTATATAGCCATGGCATAGGCTCGTAAACTGGCTCTATGACGCAATCTGTCAGCTTCAGCACGAGAACGACGCCACCGTCACTCCAACTGCTGGCCCTTCTGCTTCAGCACCTGCAGTTCCTCAGAGAACCAAGGAGGCCTGCGGAGCTGGAGAGAGACCCAAGGAAAGAGACAATGAATGAAATAACGGAATCCGCTGGAGGAGGAAAGATGTAAGGGATTTGGAAAGAAGATTATTCATAGATTCAGAACGAATAAATCAAATTACTTTGATTTGTCAATGAGTAAGGAAGGAGATGTGTGTTATATTATAAACTAACCTTAGGCTGCTTTTAGACATGTGCAGCGCACACGCGGCATGAAATCATGCTGCATGTAAAAATCCCGCAACATCTCACACATTGAATCTAGTTGTGAGTTCTTTTAAAATCGCTAATTAAATACTGAGCAGCCTAAGTTATACCTTGGAAATAATCTACTTAAAATAATTGTTTTTGAGTATTAAATGAAGGGGTGCATCCAGATGAGCTGCCCAGGCCCGATCCCTGCGTGGCGGGCAATCGGCCCCTCCACACTGAGGGAAACAGAGACATGATTGCACAGCCACCATGATGGCCAGGGGCTGGGGGCTCCGACCCCTGCAGTGCAGGATCAGGCCGCTGTCCATATGCAGCTGGTGGGGGTGGGGGTGGAGGAGGACGTGTCCTCCTCCCTCTCCCACCTGGCAGCTGATGGGGAAGGGGAGCCTGGGAAGAGCACATGCCATTTTCCCAATCTCCCTCTTCCCCCATCAGCTGTCAGTCAGGTGGATGGGGGAAAGGAGAGTCTGGGAAGAATGCAGGCTCCCCTCCCCCCATCCACCTGACTCACAGCTAATGGGGGGAGCCCAGAGGAGCCGCATGCACATGTACCCATCTCCCCACCCTGACAAACAGCTGGTTTATTTATTTATTTAAACACTTATTACCCCACCCCTCCTGCCAAAGGCAGGCCAGGATGACTTACAAAGATAAAAACACATATTTAAAACTAACACAAGGCCCTGCCGAAGAGAAGCAAGACAGGGATAAAAGGGAGCATAACCTCCCCATAATTAAAATAACAAAACCAATAAAATATACACACACGAAACCTCAACCCAACCCCCCCCTTTAAAATATATATATATATATATATACCACCCTCACCCCTCACTCTCGCCAAAAGCCTGGCAGAACAGCCAAGTCTTGAATTGACGCTGAAAGGAGGGAAGATTTGGGGCCACCCGGGTCTCCACTGAGAGAGAGTTCCACAGCCATGGAGCAATCACTGAGAACGCCCTCTCCATAGTAGCCCCATGAAAAACCTGGGGGACCTTGAGAAGGGTGCTTCCAGGTGACCGCAGGGGCTGGTCAAGGGCACAGGGAGTGAGGTGATCCCACAGATAGGTGGGGGCCAAGCCATATATTTATTTTATTTATTTATTTTATGGATTTTTATCCCGCCCCATCCTGCAATGCAGCTCGGGGCGGCTAACAACAATAAAATCATTAAAACAATTTAAAATACAAATATAAAATATACAATAAAACAGGGCATAGTCCAATGGTAGATAAATAAATACATTGGTGGGGGATTAAAAATCACCCCCCCCACCCTTCCTCCCAAAGGCCTGGGCAAACAGCCAGGTCTTACAGTTCCGCCGAAATGTCAAAAGGCTTGGGGCCAGGCGAGCTTCCTCCGGAAGGGAGTTCCACAGCCGCGGCCCTACCACCGAGAATGCCCGCTCCATCGTGGCCCCCCGCTTAACACGGGGGACCTCCAGGAGGGCACCCCCGGCAGACCGCAGGAGCCGTTCCGGGGCGCGAAGGGCGAGGCGGTCCCTAAGGTAAGAGGGGCCAAGGCCGTATAGGGCTTTATAGATCATCACTAGGACCTTGAACTTGGCCCGGCACACTATCGGCAGCCAGTGCAGCGCTCGGAGCACCGGTGTAATGTGCTCCCGGCGACCCGTCCCCGTAAGAAGACGGGCCGCCGCATTCTGCACCAGCTGCAGCCTCCGGGCCAAGAACAAGGGAAGCCCCACGTAGAGCGCGTTACAGTAGTCGAGCCGCGAGGTGACGAAGGCATGGATGAGGGAGGCCAGGTCCGGGCCAGAGACATACGGACGCAGCCTACGTACCAGATAAAGCTGGCGGAAGGCAGCCTTAGCGACTGCCTCCACCTGCCGCTCCAGCCGCAGGTCTGCGTCCAATATGACCCCCAGACTCCGGACCTGCTGAGCTACAGGGGGGCAAACCCCCCCAATCAGGGGGGCCACCACCCCCTTCGCCCTCCCCACCACCATCACCTCCGTCTTATCTGGGTTGAGCTTCAGTCTGCTCCGCCGCATCCAATCCGCCACGGCCTCCAAACATTGGGATAGCACCGAGACAGCAGGGTCTGGGTCAGTAGAAAACGAGAGGTACAGCTGAGTATCATCAGCATACTGGTGACATCGCACCCCGAACCCTCTCACGACCTCCCCCAAGGGCTGCATATAGATGTTAAATAATAATGGAGACAAGATCGATCCCTGCGGAACGCCACACGGTAAGGCGCGGGGGCTCGATGTTTCCTCCCCCAACACCACCCGCTGGCTCCTCCCCGAGAGGAATGAACGGAACCATTCAAGAACAGTCCCGTCCAGACCCCCCCGGTCACGCAGTCGTCTCAACAGCAGCCCATGGTCCACGGTGTCAAAAGCGGCCGAGAGATCGAGCAGGATGAGAAATGTCGAACATCCCGCATCCATCTCCCGGCGGAGGTCGTCCACCAAGGCCACCAACGCCGTCTCGGTGCCATAGCCGGGGCGGAACCCAGATTGAAAAGGGTCAAGGAGCCCGATATTATCTAGATGACCCTGGAGCTGGAGCGCCACTGCCCGCTCAATAACCTTCCCTAAAAAGGGAAGGTTAGAGACAGGTCGGTAGCTGGTGAGCGCGTCTACGTCCAACGATGGTTTTTTCAGCTTTATATGTAAGAACCAGCACCTTGAATCGGGCCTGGAAGACTATAGGCAGCCAGTGCAGAGAGGGGAGCACCCGTGTAATGTGCTCCCGGTAGCCCATCCCTGTAAGGAGGCAGGCCACTGCGTTCTGCACCAGCTGCATCAACATGGGCATCCCCACGTAGAGCGCATTACAATAGTCTAATCTTGAGGTGATGAAAACATGAATTATAGTGGCCAGATCAGAGTCTGAGACATATGGCTGAAGCCGATGCACCAGAGGTAATTGGTGAAAACGCTCCTCACCACTAACCTGAACATCTAGGCGGAGCTGAGACTAAAGGAGCACTCCCAGACTCCTAACCTGAGGATCCAGCAGAGGGTGGACCCCATCAATGATGGGGATGCCACACCCACCACCTTCCCCACTAGCATCACCTCTGTCTTGTCAGGATTCAGCCTCAGTCGACTCGCCCTCATCCAGTCCCCCACGGCCGCCCGACATCATGTAAGCACCGAGACCGCGGGGCCTGGGTCCAATGAAAAAGAGAGACAGAGTTGGGTTTCATCAGCATATTGATGGCACCGAACTCCAGTGCTCCAGATGATCTCACCCAATGGCTGCATATACACATTGAACAGGAGAGGGGAAAGAATAGAACCTGTGGGACTCCACACGAGAGGTCCCAGGGAGATGAAAAATATTCCCCAAGCACCACACACTGAGTTCTTCCAGTGAGAAATGAATGGAACCATTCAAGGACAGTCCCGCCCACCCCTGCTCAGTCCCGCAGATGAGTTACCAACAGTTCGTGGTCAATGGTATCAAAAGCAGTCGATAGATCTAAGAGGATCAACAGGGTCGAACAGCCCTGATCTAACTCCCAGCAAAGGTCGTCGACCAAGACCACAAGCGTAGTCTCAGTGCCATAGCCTGGACGAAAGCCGGACTGCAAGGAATCTAGAAAACTGAATTGATCCAGATGCCCCTGAAGCTACCGAGCCACTACCCATTAAGTAACCTTCCCTAAAAAGGGAAGGTTAGAGACAGGCCGATAACTGGTGTGCGAGTCAATGTCCAGAGATTACTTTTTGAGCATGGGCTAAACCACTGCCTCCTTGAGGCAGCTCAGCACCCTGCCCTTCCAAAGAGAGGCATTGACCACCCCAGCCAGCAATGGTCCCAGAATTTCCCGGCAGGCCTTAACCAGCCAAGACAGGCACAGATCTAGTTCAAAAGAGGTGGCTCTAACTGCCCCAAGGACATCCTTCACATCAGCAAGTGAAATCTGCTGAAATTGATCCCATAAAATTGGACAAGGCGGGGCTTCCATAACCTCTGGCTCTCCCATTGTAATAAGTATGGCATCAAAATTATGGTGAATCTGGACGATTTTATCAACAAAATAATCAACAAACATGTCGCAGTGGACACTGGAAAATTCCAGGTCCAAGTGGAGGAAGGTTGAACCGACCAACCCTCTCACCACCCAGAAAAGCTCTGCTGGACGAGACTTGGCTGGCGCAATGAGGGCAGCAAAGAAATCCTTCTTTGCCACCTGCAAAGCCACTGCATAGGCTCACAAACTAGCTCTATGATACAACCGGTTGGTTTCAGTGTGAGACTGTTGTCACCGTCGCTCCAACCGCCGCCCTTCCTGCTTCAGCGACTGCAGCACCTCAGTAAACCAAGAAGCCCTGTGGTGCCAAAGCCAAGGGAGTGGACGCTTAGGAGCCGTCCGGTCGATGGCCTCAGTTAACAAGGTGTTCCAAAACTCAATGAGGCCATCGAGCGTCCGGTCATCAAGATCAGCGGGTAAATCCCCCAGAGCAGTCTGGAACCTATCCAGTTCCATCAGTCTCCGGGGACGAACCAACCGAACTGGTTCCACACCCCTCATGGAGCAGACATGTTCTGGGAGACAGACCTGTATGAGGTAATGATCCATCCATGACAAGGGGGCTGTCGACACCACCACCACTAACAGATCCCCCACCTCAAGGCCATTGCAGAAAATCAGATCAAGGGTATGTCCTCCCATCATGTGTCGGGCCGATGACCATCTGAGACAGGTCCATGGTTGCCATGGTGGTCATGAAATCATGCTTCGCTCCTCCAAGTGTGGCATCAGCGTGGATGTTGAAGTCCCCCAGGACTTCCCCCCGTCTTTGGGGACTGCAACACCACACCCAACACCAACTCCGCCAGAGCGTGTAGGGATGGAGCCATACAGATAGGTGCACGATATACAAGCAACACCCCTAACTTGTCTCCTGCCAAATCAATCACAAGATGGAGATCCTCAACACCTGACAAAACCTGCACTGGATACCTCCTAACATACCATTGATCCCTAAAAATAATGGCTACACTGCACACACACAAACACACCACCGTCCCTCTGATTGAGGAGGGTGGCCCAGAGGAGGGAGTGTGGAGCCAGCTCCACCCCTACACCGCACCCAGAGGCACGCTCCCCCTCCCTGATGAACGACCATGGCGGTCAATGAGGGCTGCCATGGCTCCCGGCTCCCTGGCCATTCCAGATCATGGGGAGTAGATGGACATTCAAACATGAAAGCCTGCTTTCCTTCCGGTCCTGACTCCTGACTGTGGTGGTGGCTAGCCCAGGCTGTGATTTGGAGACTTCCCTGAGCCACAGCCTGGGTGAGCCGCCTCCATAGTTGGGATCTAGCCCATGCTAACATCTGGCAGGCGCAAACTTATATGATGGTGACCCATGGAGTAATGCACACTAAAGCTCACTAAAGCCAGTCACCATCACGTCTGAAAACACCCATTGTGTGATTCTGAGAATCTGTGATTTGCAATTACTTTTTGAACTCTATCAATTGCTCATTTCTGAATCCATTTACCATGTGCTTTATTGATATTGGGATAGCATTATTTTTATGATCAGAATGTCATGCAGTACTAAGTCAAATGCCTTTATTTCATAAATATTTATAATCAGCAAGAAGTCATGCACAAAAAGCTCTACAATCCTTATGTAGAAAAAATATAATCAACCCAAAACTCACATTTAAGATACACTTTTATCCAAATAGCTTCCATTAATGATATTCAGTCTCAATTGAAGTTACTTGTGCTTAATTCTTGTGCTTAATTCAAGTAACTAGAATTCAGCTGAGATTGTTGCAAATAGCAAACTTGTGATTTACCAGACTAGAGACCTTAGTTATTCAGGCTAGCTTCTGCTCACATCAAACTTTTTGAATCCCTAGAAGCTTACATGAGTGCACCACTAGCCTTCAGGGCCAATTGCGGGGGGCACAGGTCAGAAATAGTATTCTGCAGCAGTTCTACATTAATTCTTTAGTGGGTACTGGGGCTAAATTCAGGGTGATAAAATAATCTGCACTTGGCCTCAGCATTCCAGAGATTTCTTTTTCTTTTTCATTATCATATTTTTAAAAATTCTGTTATCTTTTCAGTATATTTGCTTATATAAGTCTATCCACAGAAAAAGCAACTTGCAAAGCAAAAACAAAGCATCCTGAAATATCCAATTTAGGTGTGTCTGTCCTGTAGTGTATGTTCTTCCTCTGAAAGGTATTAAGAACCAACTCACCTCTGCCACAGAATAGATTTACTTATTTATTTAGATTTATCAGACACCCTAACCACAAAGACTCAGGGTGTGTCACATCAAATAACAATAATAAAATCTCCCCCCACCCCCACAGACCTACCTAAAAACCCATCCAACCTCTATCCCTGCCTGCCAAATGCCTTTGCAAATAAAAAAGTTTTACACCACCTCTGGAAGATGCTTAGGCTTGGGTTCAAGTGAACCTTCTGGGGAAGGAAGTTCCACAAAACCAGGGCAGCAACAGAGAATGCCCCCCTGCACACCCCCATTCTATGGACAAGGGTAACAGATGGAACCTGAAAGAGGTGCTCCCAGCCGACTGTAGGGGCCAAAGTCGGACATGGTAGGACAGACGGCCTTTCAGATATATTGGGCCCAGAGTGTTTAGGGCTTTACAGGTCAAAAACAGCACCTTGAATTGTGCCTTGAAAGCTATAGGTAGCCAGTGTAGCCTTTGGAGCACCGGTGTAATATGTTCCTTGTGACTTGTCCCCAAAAGGAACCAAGCCGCCACATTCTGCACCAGCTGCAGCTTTTGAACATTCATCAAGGACAGTCACACACTGAGCACACCACAGAAATTCAGCCTCGAGGTGATGAAGGCATGGATGATGGTGGCCAGATCTGAGTCCGAAAGGAAAGGTTGCAGCTTCGTCACCAGATGGAGTTGGTGAAAAGCACTCCTGGCCTCCGCCACAACCTGGCAATCCAGGCACAGCAAGAGGTCCAGAAGCACTCCAAGACTGAAAACCTGATTGACTAGAGCGACAGGCTGGGTGGATGATCCTGGCAGCAGAGTTTTGAACAGAGATAAGGGAAGAAAGGTGGGAGCAGGGAAGGCCAGCGAGGAGGAGGTTACAATAGTCAAGGCGTGAAATAACTAGGGCGTGGATGAGAGTTTTGGCAGAGGAGATAAATAACAGATGTCCCAATTCCCTCCTAGACCAGCTAACTATCATCACTTCAGTCTTGTCTGGATTCAGCTTCAATCAGCTCATCCTCATTCAGTCCCCAACAGCAGCCGGGCATCGGGTAAGCACTGAGACTGCAGGACCTGGGTCAGAAGAAAAAGAGAGGTAGAGTAGGGTCTCATCAGTATATTGATGACACCTCACTCCAATCCTCTGAGTGATCTTGCCCAGTGGCCTCAGATAAACGTTGAACGAGAGGGGAGACAGAATAGAACCCTGCGGGACACCACAGGGTAGGCCCCAAAGGGACGACGAGTAATCGCCCATCACCACCTATTGCCGTTGGCACCTCCCCAAAAGAAAGGAGCGTAAACACTAGGGATGGGAATTCCGGATCTACCGGTATCCGATAATGCCGGTATCGGGCGTACCGGCATTATCGGATTCGGCCCGGTAATCCGGCCCCCGGTACCGGATTTCAGTGTGCCGGTTTTTTACATTGCAGCCATTTAAAAATGGCTGCAATGTAAAAAAATTTAAAGCCCCAGCCAAACTGTTTTAAAAAAAAAAAACCCTCCCCGAGTCCAGGCTGCGCGGGTGGAAGGGGGGACACCCCCCACCCACCCTGCCCAGCCTGGCTTTTTGTTGTAAAAAAGATAGAACAGCAACAGAGTGAGACCCCGAGGCGAGCCCCCCCCCCAGCACCAGCGGCCGCGGCGTCCCCGCAGCCGCAGGTAAGTATGACCCGATCCCTGGGGGGGGTGGGGGTGTTTAACACCCCCACCCCCCCCAGGGATCACCCCTACAGCGCGCTTGCCGCTTACCTTGGGGAGCTCCGGCGGCGGCGGGCGGCCCGGCGGCTTCAGCGCCGGCTGTGGCTGCCGGCGTCAGGACGCTGTAGGCCTTCCGGTGCACTTCCGGGTTTCACCGGAAGGCCTAGAACGTCCTGAAGCCGGCAGCCACAGCCGGCGCTGAAGCCGCCGGGCCGCCCGCCGCCGCCGGAGCTCCCCAAGGTAAGCGGCAAGCGCGCTGTAGGGGTGATCCCTGGGGGGGGTGGGGGTGTTAAACACCCCCACCCCCCCCAGGGATCGGGTCATACTTACCTGCGGCTGCGGGGACGCCGCGGCCGCTGGTGCTGGGGGGGGGGCTCGCCTCGGGGTCTCACTCTGTTGCTGTTCTATCTTTTACAACAAAAAGCCAGGCTGGGCAGGGTGGGTGGGGGGTGTCCCCCCTTCCACCCGCGCAGCCTGGGAGGGGGAGGGAATTAATTTTAATTTATTGCATTGGTTTCAATGGGGACACAGCGCTCCATTGGAACCAATGCAATAAATCCGGTACCGGTACACCGGATTTAATGTGAAACCGGTAACCGGTAAAATCCGGTGTACCGGTAATGGGACCGGGCCCGTCCCTAGTAAACACTCAAGTGTGGTCCTGTGTACCCCCGCCAGGCTCCACAGTCGTGTCAACAACACCTCATGATCAACTGTATCAAAGGCCGCTGACAGATCTAACAAGATCAACAATCCCAACACATGATGGGTGACACACCCTGGACCTGATATTTTGCACTCGCCTTGAGGCAGGGAATCCAATGGTGAGGGAGGTGTCAGTGGTGCCCTTGTCATGGATGGATCATTACCTCCTCCGAGCTGGTCTCCTGGCGCATGTCTGCCTCCAGAGAGGTGCTGAACCAGTTCGGTTGGTTCATCTTTGGAGACTTATGGAACCAGGAAGGTTCCAGAATCCTCTTGGGGAAATACCCCCCAATCTTGATGACCGTTTACTCAATGACCTCAAAGCTTTTTGGAATATTCTGCTGGCTAAAGCCATCGGCCAAATGGCTCCTAGGCGTCCTCTTCCTGAATGCCGACAATGCCCCTTGGTTTACCGAAGACCTGCAACGGATGAAGCAGGAAGGATGGCAGTTAGAGCAATGGTGACACCGGACTCATACTGAAGCTGATCAATTGCAGCATAGAGTTAGTTTAAGAACCTATGCTGCGGCTGTACAGGCAGCAAAGAAGGCGTTCTTTGCTACGCTCATAGCATCTGTGAAGTCACATCCAGCTGAGCTTTTTCAGGTGGTGCAAAGGCTGGTCAGTCAGGCCTCCCTCCGCCTGGAACTGGAATCTTCCAATGCTTGCTGTGAAATGTTTATCGACTTTTTCATGGATAAAATTGCTTGCTTCACCACGACTTCGACATCGCATTTGCAGCAGTGGGAGAACCTGACGTAATGAAGGCCCTGGCGTCTCCGATTTTATGGGACTGGTTCAGATGGTGTCGCCCGCCGATGCGGCAGAGTTCCTTGGGGCAGTCAGAACTACTTGTTGCGAATTAGATCCATGCCCATCCTGACTGGTTAAGACCTGCCAGGAGACGTTAGGACCACTGCTGGCCAGGGTTGTCAATGCCTCCCTGAGGGAGGGCAGAATGTGGGCTGCCTTAAAGAGGTGGTGGTGTGGCCTCTGCTCAAGAAACTATTTCTTGACATTGGCTCCCCTGCCAGCTACCAGCCAGTCTCTAAACTTCCCTTTTTAGGGAAGGTTATTGAATGGGTGGTGGCTTGGCAGCTACAGGGACATCTGGATCAGGTTGGTTTTCTTGATCCTTCACAGTCCAGCTTTCACCCTGGGTTTGGCACTGAGACTGCACTTGTGACTTTAGTCAACAACCTGCGCCGTGAATTAGATCAAGACAGATCATCTCTTTCGATTTTATTAGATCTGTTGGCAGCGTTTGATACTGTTGACCATGAGATGTTGGTGGCTTATCTGCGGGACTAAGCTGGGGTGGGCGGAATTGATCTTGAATGGTTCCACTCTTTCTTGGCTGGGAGAACTCAGTGGGTTGTGCTTGGGAAGTGTTCATCTGCTCACCGGGACCTCACGTGTGGAGTTCGGCAGGGTTCTATTCTGTCCCCTCTCCTGTTCAACATGTATATGCAGCCATTAGGTGAGGTTGTGAGAGGGTTCAGAGTACATTGCCATCAGTATACCAATGACACACAGCTTTACCTCTCTTTTTCAGCAGACCCAGACCCAGCAGTCTCGGTGCTTACCCGGTGTCTGTCAGCTGTAGGGGATTGGATGAGGGCAAATTGTCTGAGGCTGAATCCCAAGAAGACGGAGGTGATGTTGGTGGGTAGGGCTGGGGTGGGGGTGGCCCCCATCATTGATGGGGTTTGCCTCCCTTTTGCCATGCAGGTCTATAGTCTAAGGGTGCTCCTTGACTCGTAGCTCCACCTGGACTCTCAGGTGACAGCTGTGGTAAGGACTGCCTTTCACCAGTTACATCTGGTGCAACGACTTTGGCCGTACGTTTCAAACTCTGACCAGGCCACCATCATCCATGCTTTCATCACCTCTAGACTGGACTACTGCAATGCACTCTACATGGGGCTACCCTTGGTGATGATTCAGAAGCTGCAGAATACAGCGGCCCGTCTCCTTATGGTGATGGGTCGTCGCAAGCACATTAGACCAGTGCTCCGTTCTCTGCACTGGCTGCCTATTGTCAATTCAAGGTGTTGGTGTTGACCTATAAAGCCTATAATGGCCTGGGCCCCACCTACCTGCAGGATCACCTCATGCCCCAGGCCATGGTGCAGTCCTTGCGGCTGGATGGGGATGCCTGACTCGAAGTCCCTCGGGTTTTCCGGGTGGTGACGATGGGGAGGGCGTTCTTGATGGCTGCTCCTCAGCTGTGGAATTCCCTCCCAATGGAGGCCTGCCTAGCCCCAGATCTCCCCTCATTCCAGAGACAGTGTAAGACCTGTCTGTTCCGCCTGGCCTTTGGGGAGGAAGATGGGGAGGGTGGAAGGGTTGTGGGAGGGGTTGGTTTCCACTCTTTTAAGTGATTTAAATGATTTTATGAATTTTATGGATTGGATTTTAATTTATTGGATTGTTTTATGTTTGAATTTGTTGTGAGCTGCCTCGAGCTGCCATTGTGAGCAGGAGGGAGTGGGCTACAAATGTTTTGAAATAAATAAAACAAGGTAGAATTCTCCTTGTCCATCTCAAGGCACAGATCATTGACCAAAGCCACAAGCGCAGTCTCCATGCCATACCCAGGATGAAAACCTCAATGAAACGGGTCCTGGAATCTGATTGCATCAAGATGAGCCTGGAGCTGTCAGGCAATCACCTGTTCAATAACCAAAAAGGAAGGTTAGAGACAGGCCAATAGCTGGCTGGGAAGTTGGAGTCCAAAGATGGTTTCTTAAGCAGGGGCCAGACCACCGCAAGATTTAAGGGCATCCCACACCCTCCTCTCTCATAGGGAGGCATTGACAACCCCAGCCAACAATGGCACCAACATCTCCTGGCTGGCTTTCAACAGTCAGGACAGGCAAGGATCTAATTCACAACTGGTTGCCCTCATCACCCCAACTACCTCCCTTGTAATTAATAAAAATGTCACAGCAGGGATTAGATGACTCCATTTCCTGGCAGAGACAGGTTGGATTACCCAGACCCTTCACCATCCGTAACGTCTCCCCCATATAAGACTTTGCAGATGCTATGTTAATGGAGAAGAAATATTTCTTCTCTGCCATTACAGCCATTGAATAGTCCTTCAAAAATGATCTATCCCACAATCGGCTGGCTTGAGTGAGTCGAACACCACCTGTGCTCCAACCGCCTACCCTCCCACTTGAACCGCCTCAGCTCCTCTGTATACCATTGGGACTTGTGATGACGAAGTGGTGGGAACATATGCCTGGGTGGTGCCACTGTGACAATAGTCCTGGTAAAGATATCATTCCACAAAGCGACCAGGCCATCGACAGAGCAGCCAGCAAATATAAAAGGACACAACATAGTTCAGATGATGCCATTTATTGGACCACCTACTGTTGGTGAGAGATTGCACTCTCTCACCAACAGTAGTTGGTCTAATACAAGATATTTGAACTAGATGATATCTTTGCCCAATATAGAGACAAAGAGACAAAGTAGGTAAGATATGTTTTATTGGACGAATATATATTGACTGTTAAAATATACAAGCTTTCAAGCTCCACAAAGCTCTTCCACAGACAAAAGAAAATGGTTGGAACTGAGCTAAATGCAAATTTGATTTAACTAGCATATGTAGCAGAACCTTTGGTTCAATAGAGTGTTAGTGACCTGCTGCTATCCTGAGGAAGACCCCTATGAAGCTCAAAAGCATGCATTCTCTCACCAACAGATGTTGGTCAAATAAAAGGCACCATCTTAACTATATTTTAGATACTCTTCTATGTTCAGTAAGAATTGCATTAATAGGAAAATCTAAACTGTTGCTTTAGGTTGTAATCCTTTAAGACACTGTGATCCTGACATTCTATCTAATTCAGTAAAAGTGAAATGCATTGGGCAGAAATGTACTCTTTCATTGCATTTGATCGGAATGCTGTTTATAAAGGAAACAAAGTCAATCAAGCAAAGCAAACAGAGAAAAGTAGTTCAACATACTTTCATCGCGTTAAAGGCTGTGAAAAACTGTTCACTCATATGAGTTATGTGTCACATTTGCGAAGTTTAAAGGTTAAATGTGAGGAAATATTCAAGAATTTGGTCCTTGTCTTCCGAATCCTTTATAAGATTGGCCTTGCTCTGTATGCTCATAAGCTCCCATGGCAACTGTGAAATTTGCTTACAGAAGAGATCAGATTCAGAATGACCATGAATCTCACTGCTTTCAGAACAGAATGCCTCATATAATAATTCAATAACCAGAATTCACTTTTTTTTTTTTTTACTTTAATTTAAAATCACTTTCAAACTAGAAGAGAGTTTGTCTTCCGCCTACTTTCAGGAAAGTGTAAAGTGCTTAGTCACCATGGTGATCAACTTAATTAATTAAACCCAGAGAGGTTGATTAGAGGAATGTACAGATGTTAGATCTTACATGGTAGTGTCAATCTTTAGCTCTCTCCAGCTTGCCAAGTTTATGGACGAGATCCTTCCTTACCTTATAAACTAGCACAGAGCTCCACTGATGGAGCTCCATTATCATCTGAGGTTTGGGCTCAAAATATAGTCTTTAATTAGTTTTTTCTTACCCAGGCCTCATTCATTGTCCTAACTCTTAAAGAGAAAGTACTTCCTTTGTTCTTAGTACAGTCAGGTGTCAGTTATCATTAGCTTTTTGTCACTTGGTTTCACCCCTAGATACTAACTGCATTTTTGTCAATACACAATACTTCAACTTCTTTCTACTTTGCATGATTGCATTTGAGGCATTTCAAAGAATTCTTTTGAACTGAGATACAGTGAAAGTCTTCATTATCTTTTCAAAGGACATTCCCACCAGCAGGGTCAAGGTAAATATCCTTTCTTGTAGAAGAATCTTTTTAATGTAACTTGATTTCTTCTCCCATGTGAGTTGTTTACATCCCATTACACACGTCCTTTCTTGATTGAGGACGTCCACAGATTTTGCATATCTTAAAGATAGTTTCGGTGATGTCACATGGAGAAGTATAGAAACAAAAGAATACTTATTGTATGGACACAGCATGACCCCAAATGTGAGAGAGACAAGCACCAAGGTAGTGTCAGAGGTGGAGACGAAGTCATTCAGATGATATCTTTTATTGGACTAGCCTCAGCTGCCGAGAATATGCAAGCTTTCGGTCCTTTTATCTTTTATTGGACTAACTTCCGCTGCTGAGAATATGCAAGCTTTCGGTCAAGTAGTGTCAATGATACATTTTATTGGATAAACTTCTTACCCAACAGAAGTTAATCCAATAAAAGCTACCATCTAAACTACATTATCTCTTATATAGACACGATCAGTTGTCACAGGCTCAGAACATTTCACTTTTAGATGACTGGCCCTAATGCGCAATGACCAAAGAATATGGCAGTTATTTGGTTGTTTATGTGAAGTCAGTCAGTGATCTCATTCCAATGTATGGTGCCCACAGAAATGGCACTAACTAGAAACTCTGGCAGCCTCAGCAACACCAGCTGAATAAAACAGGAACTAAAGACTGAGCTTCAGTCTCCTGGATTGTCAATTTGACACTTAATTTCACATTTAGAAAAATCCACACGTTCTAACAAATCATGTCCAGCCTCTCTACTCACCAAAGCTAGACATTGTTGCTGAAAAGGAGAGGATAAGGAATGTGTTTTAAAAGCTTTAAATGACAGTGTTTTATTTTTAATAACATTATTTTTTAAAAAACAAAAAACCACCCACCACTTTTAAAGAACAGTCCAATCTTTTATTTTAATCTCTTGCCTGGCAATTTATGGGTGAAGGTGTTGTTCTTTAGCAGATTTTGAAATGTCATTGAGAATTATTTTCTTTGCCTTGCATCTAATCGTCCATTCAATCCCACTAACTCACTAGTTTATCAAAAGCCTTTCATTTACAAGATGAACAGAGAATCAAATGCTTCACTATGAAGTTCTAGAATAAATTTATGTACAGATGCAAAGGATTTTTTTTCTGTTCTGATTCTATGGAAAGTGTATTACCACAAAAAAGACTAGACAGAGTTGGGGAGTCTTGGCTATTTTTACATAGAGAGTGTATTGCTGATAGACATGATAGTGACCTCTAAAGGTTAACAAGTTCAGGTCAAATGTAGTTTGATGCGCACCCATGCACCTCCACATTTATTTTATTTATTTATTTATTTATTTATTCCATTTCTATCCCGCCCCTCTTGCTATAGGAACTCGGGGCAGCTTACACAATGTAAATATAAAACAACAATAATATCAAAAATCCATTAAAATGTATAAATATAAATAACAAAAATAAAAATATAAATAACACATATAACAGATAAAATCTGACCTGTGAATAAAACAACCCCCCCCCCCACACACACACACACACACACACAAATTCCCAGCAAAAGAGCCAGGTCTTACAATTACGTCAGAAGGCAAGAAGATCCGGGCTGAGGCGAACCTCCACTGGGAGGGAATGCCAGAGCAATGGCGCAGCCGCCAAGAATGCCCTCCTGTCCATCCAAACC
The DNA here is from genome assembly GCA_003113815.1 of Sphenodon punctatus. Classification (NCBI taxonomy): domain Eukaryota; kingdom Metazoa; phylum Chordata; class Lepidosauria; order Sphenodontia; family Sphenodontidae; genus Sphenodon; species Sphenodon punctatus. The sequence continues at coordinate 694,781 of QEPC01002018.1, forward strand.
CACCGATAATGCAGGATTTCCAGATGACCGCAGGGGCCGCCTAGCGGGTGAGGTGGTCACTCAGATAACCAGGACCCAGACCATGAAGAGCATTAAAGGTCAAAAGCAGCACCTTCAATCAGGCCTGGAAGACAATAGGCAGCCAGTACAGTTCTCATAGCAATGGCTGAATGTGTTCCCTGTAGCCCGCCCCAGTCAAGAGGTGGACCACCACATTCTGCACTAGCTGCAGCTTCCGAACCATCACCATGGGCAGCCCCACAGAGAGCACATTTCAGTAGTCCAGCCTTGAGGTGATAAATGCATGGATGACAGTGGTGAGGTTAGAGTCCAAGACATATGGGTGGAGCCTCTTCACCGGATGTAATTGGCGAAAGGCGCTCCTGGCCACAGCCAACACCTGGGAATCCAGGCATAGCTGTGAATCCAGGAGCACCCTCATGCTCTGCACAGATGGAAGAAATGGGGGACGGATGCCCCCAATGATGGGGGCAACCTCCCCCCTCAGTTCACTGGCCCTGCCCACTAACATCACCTCTGTCCACCCACAGGACTATGTTTTAATTGATTTGACCTCATCCAGTCCCCTACAATGGCTAAGCACTGGGACAGCAACGAGACAGCAGGGCCTGGGTCAGATGAAAATGAAAGATACAGCGCGGTTCATCAGCATACTGATGGCAACTAATCCCACACATCCCCAGCTGTGTATGACCTCCCCAAGCAGCTTTATATACATACTGAACAAGAGAGGGGACAGAATGGGGACAGAACCCTTTACATGAGATACTCCCCGATGTGGATGATAGGGATGTGTGAACGTGGTTCGGAAGTTCGGGGTTTGGCCTGAACTTGGGGTGTTCGGCCCATTCGTGAACACCCCAAATCCGAACCGACCCCTGACTGAACTGAGTTCAGGTTCCCTCCCCCCTCCAGGCTGCACGGGTGGAAGGGGCTCCGGGGAGCACCTCCCCCCCCCGCCCAGTCTTGGATTTTTTTTTAAACCCCCCCTCGCCCGGGATCGTCCATGGTCCTACCTGTGGTGCCGGCACTCTGGACCCAGGTCCAGCGGCTGGTGGGTCTGGTAGCGGGTCTGCCGGCGGCGGTGCTCTGGAGTGCTTTAGGCCACTACTAGGCCTTCCGGGTCAAACCAGAAGGCCTAGTAGTGGCCTGAAGCACTCCGGAGCGCCACCCTCGCCGGACCCACGGCCGCTGCCGCAGCCACCGCCAGGCCCAGGGCCAGATCCCCGGCACCCACAGGTAGGTCAGGCTCTAGCCTGGGGTCCGGTGGCAGCCATGGCAGCGGCCACAGGTCCGGCAAGGGCAGCGCTCCGGAGTGCTTTAGGCCGCTACTAGGCCTTTCAGTTTGATCCAGAAGGCCTAGTAGCAGCCTGAAGCACTCCAGAGCGCCACCACTGGTGGACCCGCTGCGGGACCCACCCACCACCGGACCCAGGGCCAGAGCCCCACCACCACCAGGTAGGGCCGTGGGCAATCCTGGGGGTGGGGGTTTAAAAAATATCTCAGGGTGGGCAGGGTGGGGGAGGGGCTCCCCGGCACCCCTTCCACCCATGTAGCCTGGAGGGGGGAGGGAAAACTGGGTTCCGCCCCCGCCAGAACAGGTTCGGCCCCCCTGAACTGGTTCGGTCCAAATGGACCAAACCGAATGGTTTCAGGTTCGGCCGTACACCAAACGGGCTGAACCGCTCGGTGTTCACACACCCCTAGTAGATGATGCGTGTCCATACATGGGAGCATCTCATGTAACAGGAACTTCTGACTGTCAGTTCTTTCTTGTACCACTAGATAACTGTTCTAATCAGTTGATAAATATTTTTTGCACACGGTTAAAAAAAATTATATACTCGCCTGTACAAGTCAGTTATCTTTGTATACAATACAAGTATAACATTTTAAAAGCCCTCTTTAGGCAAAGACAGTTGAGGGGGTGGGAGGAAATCTTCCATTACTCCCATGAATACTTTGCTTAGTTGCTGATCTACTCTCTGACTTTGATTCACTGCACTGAAACATCCTGTCTATTGTTCTTGCAGTGAGACTTTGTTGCAGATCAAAGATATGGTGGACTCTACCAATCCCCAAGAGGCCCCTAAACAAAAGAGGAATCTACCAGTTCAAACATATGTCTGCTGTGGAATGATGACAGTGCTGCAAAGGGAGACAGATTTCTTTCTGTCGCAAGAGAAGACAAATAAATTTCTGCCTCTCTCTCTCTCTTGATGGGAATGACACATCACTACATCACTCATACCCTTTCTCTCCAACACTGCACTCACAATCACAGCTCATTATCCTTGACCTGCACTTAATGGAGTATAGACTGCAAATCACAAAGGTTAGATAGTCTGCTTCAGTCTTTCTTTTCCCACTGAAAACTTTTTTGTCAGGATCTATATATTTTGTCAAGGTACATCTTCTCTTTGAGCTGAAAGACCTTGCCTATATCAGGAAAGAAATTCTATCCTGTAATAGAAATTGTTGGACAGGAAGTAAATAGATTGCCTCTAACTTTTTCTTCTTCTCTTCCTCTCTCTAGAGGGCAAAAGCAGATGGTATGTTTTGACATGCCCTGACATGTACAAGGTAGCATGCAGCTCTTTAAATGGTTAAAACCAGCAAACGAAAGCCTTGTAAGGACAAGCGGCCAATGTCCTTAAATGAGCCTGGAAGGGTGTCTCCCTAATCAACTCTAGTGGCCATGGGCACCTGCCTGACTTGACCAGCCTCCTTTACTGTTTAGTAGGGATGGGCATTATGGATTCAGATTCATCTGTAATTGTCCAAAAATGGCTGTTACAAATTATTCCCAAAAAGTCAATCTGAATACAGATTCGTATTATGGATCCATATTAAAAAGAATAAAAATATTAAAAATCCCATTGCATATGTGCAAAATGGCCACCAATGCCACCCTTAACCAAAATGAAAGCAATAGAGCATTGCCAACATTTTGGTTAAGGGTGGTGGCCATTTTACACACATACAATGATTTTTTAAAAATATTTTTATTATTTTTAATATGGATCCATAATACAAATCTGTAAAAAATCATTTAAAAAAAATATGTAACAGATCTGAATCTGGAAATCCATCTGAAGTCCCATCCCTACTGTTTACTGTTTCTGCAGCTGAAGGCCAACTCATTCACACCTCCCAAGGAGCTAAAATTTAATCAGCATTTTTTACTTGTCCTCTCCTCCTTCCTATTGCCTCAAACTATCCTGTGCTGTATAAGAGACCCCTATGAGCCTCAGAACTACCTTGGCTCGCTAGAAAGGTCTGTGTTGCTGATTCTCCTGGACATGGACAGATCTGGATCCACTGTTCCTGTTCTAGAACCTAAGCAATAAAGCCTAGTGACCTGATCCTGAGAGTGCAGTGTCTACCTTGGGTATTTTCAGACGTTACGCCATCCCGATTCACCACAGTGGATCCCTGGCAGGGGTGAACTGAACAACCACCCCCGTGGTCAAAAAAAGCCCCAAATAGACATGATGGGACCGGGACCACAGCAGGGAATCGGGCTGACAGATCACGACGCAACAGACGTTAGGCCGATCCTGGGCTGGGCCATGGTCAAAGCACTTGGAAGGCACCGGGGCGGCTCGTCCCGGCTGCTGCTGTGTGCCCTTTAAATCTCCCTCCCCGGCCTGTGTTGTCACTCGTTGCCTGGCAGCGACGCTGCGTGCTTTGTTCCCGGCTGGGAATCATTTCCTTTGCTTCTGGCCGGTGGTTGCTGGCCAGACATTACTTTTTGTTGGTTCCCATCGGTAATCTCTTTGACCACGCTTTCGGGGATTGTCCGGCAGGGAGCCCCGGAAGCATGGTTGAAATTTACCCCATGTGGGTATTGACCGTGGTGAACATCTGGCGGTCGCCGAACAGATGTTCAGGGCGCTTTGGCCTCACCGCGGGATTGACCGTGGTTGACTGTGATCTCGTAACGTCTGAAAATACCCCTTGTTTGCTGCACGTGTACTTCAGCACCCTTAACCGCCCCTCCCCCCGCCCCCAACACAAGAGACTACTAGAGTAACAGACAGGTGTGAAAAACTTCAAGCCTGTGTTGCCTAGGGAGTAAGGTGTGGAACTTGGACCTAGGAGACCTATGGTTCAAATAATGTCTTAGCCATGATGGTCTTGGACAGGTCATTATTGCCCAGCCTCAGTTTCCCATCTGTAAAATGGAAATAAGAATAACTTTCCTCATGGTTTTGTTGTGAGACTGAATTAAACAAGGCTTGGAAAGCACTTTGAACACTGAAAGCACAATATAAATGATTAATAATAAAGAGCAGTGAATACCTTTCTCAGGGCTTAATTTTCAATTAAATTCAAGCGGGGTGGAGAGGCAGAGCCCTGGGAAATATTCTCATTAGGGGCGTATAGCCCAAAATGTGAAAGACCAGGAAAAGGCTGATATTGGCCATTTCAGGGTTGGAAATCAAAGCCAGAAAAAACCTGGATGGTTTATATGATTTTCGTTAATGACTTTCCTACCCCATCCCCTGCTGGTCATCACATAGATTAAATCACAATAACTCATGTTTTATATTCAGCTGTAGTTAGGCAAATTAGTCCAGTGGTTGGGTTGCTAACTGGAGACTAGGGTTCAGTTCCCTGCTCTGACAAGCTCTGGCGTGGGGGTATGCCTCCTGGGAATGGCTTGGGCCCCAGCAATTTGATTTTTACAAATTAAGCCCTGGTCATCTTCATGAAGAATAATTGCTGAATTCATCCATAAAAGACCCAATATAGTAGGGGTCATTCTGTGTAGGAGGCAGGAGGAAAGGACATTGCTTCCCTGTACATTTTTGCGTGCAGATGCACATGCACACGCACACGCACGCACATGCACACACACACACCACACCATAGAAATAAGATTTATTCCAGGTTTTCTTAGACTAAAGACTACACTGTCTGGACTCTAGATGAAAGACTGTAGGCGTACGGCTAGAGAGTAATAATTGCAATTCTCATAAGGAAATATCTGCATAGTACATGAACTCTTGAAGGCAATTACAAATGTCCCCTATTGCCTTATAATCTCCCCCACCTTGTGCCAGTGTTGTAGCTCCAGGCCTCATAGGGGATGAGAGGAAGGGCAACAATATCTTTCTGTTTGGCAGCAAACTAAGACAGTGATCCTGAAACCACTTAAGAAGAATACTCCGCTTGTAGTTATTTATAATTGATTTTGGAACCAGTTGTAAAAAAATGTTAATGTGTTTTAAAAGGCCTAGAGAAGCACATTTTATTTCAGGCATAGTAATTCTTCAGGTTTTTCAAGGAAGCTTTAGCAAAGATGTCTTCAGAGCTCCAGGGTCAGATCTTTCTAAATCGCAGTCTGAAATCTACAGGATTTCCTCTATGTATGTTGCAGGTGCCACCTCGTGTTTTCACCCTGAGACTCACACAGGCCAAAATGGGAATCTCAGGGTCAAACTGCAAGAAGCGACAACCCTAGTTGCAGATGAAAAGGAATATCTCTGGCATTGAAAGGTAGCCCATATAATCTATATATATATATATATATATATTGTGTGAGCCCTTGATTTGCCAACACAGCTGTTGCTGCCCTGCCATTGTGTTCTTTTCAGTGTTGCCCTGGGTTGCCACCTGTCACAGTTTCGCACCCAGCACTCCCATTTTAGCCTATTGGAGTGCCAAGGTCAAAACCACAAGAGATGACAACACTAAATTTTCCCCAGTTATATTTCTCTCTGATTACAAGCCAGTAGTGTTTCTGAAAGCATAACTCTTTGGCAGGTGTTGCTCAGGAAATGTTGATTCAGAGTGCCTGGAGCACAAGAGCAGACTGACTTGTCTGGAGAAGGGGCCAGAGGCTCTTTTAATTCAGCTGTAATTTTAAAAGTAGAAGTGAGGAGAGAAATTGGGAAAGGGAGAAAAGGTAGAGAGGATAGTAAATAAATGTGGAGGCAGGTAGAAAAAGAAAAGGAAAATGGAAAAATTTGCAGAGGGTGAAGAGAAAGAAAAAAATAAGAAACACTAAAAGAAATATCACAATATGGAGCTGCTTGAGGGGATACATGTGGAATTTTGGAAGGGAACTGAAAACAAGTAATCATTTCATTTTAAAACTTTAACACTGGAAACATATTTTTCTGGGTATTTGTGTTTTTTTTCAGTTTTCAAAAGACAAAAATTAAGTACTACAAACATAGGGTAATTTCAGACGTGCCAGGCCCAGAGGCCTACCACACTGAATCACGCACTGGGATCCGTTTCGGATCCCAGTCAGGAATCAGGCCATCCATCCTTTAGATGTGCTGGCCTGTTTCTCACCGGGGATCGGGGAGGAGGAGGGGCTGCGCGGCATGACGTGCGGTGGCACAACTCCACCCCCTGCACTCCCACAGCTGCCTGCCATTCAGGAAACGGGCGGGCGCAGCAGCCAATCCGGCCACTGCGCCCGATCCCATCCCATGGTCGGGACCACGATCCGGCCGGGCTGAAGGTAACAGACGTTACCTTCGGCCCATCCCAGATCGTGGCCAATACGATCATGGTTGGGGCCCAATCCCACCACAATTCTGGACCTTCGAGCGGCCGGAGGTCCAGAATCATGGTCATTTTATTTATTGATTGATTGATGTATTTATTTATATAACATTTTTATCCCGCCCCTCCTGCCCTTTTAGGGCAGCCTGGGGCGGTGAACAACAATATAAAAACAATTTAAAACAGTTAAAAATTCATAAAATGCAGGGGGGGGCACAAAAAAACCCTCCCCCTAACCTCTCCCTCGTCAAAGGCCTTGTGGAACAGCCAGGTCTTACATAAACATCAAAATGACAGGAGAGTGGGGGCCAACCGAACCTCCTCCAGGAGCGAATTCCACAGCACAGCGGCGGCCACCGAAAAAGATCTAACATCGGTGGCCACCCGCCTCGCCCGGGGAACCTCCAAAAAGGCTTCCATGGATGATCTCACGGGTCGCACAGGCACATGGGGAGTGAGGCGGTCCTGCAGATAAGCAGGACCAAGGCCATGAAGGGCTTTAAAGGTTAGAGCCAGCACCTTGAACCTGGCCCGGTGCTTTATAGGCAGCCAGTGCAGAGCCTGGAGCACAGGTGTCATGTGCTCCCTGCGGCCCGCCCCCGTATGGAGACGCGCCGCAACATTCTGCCCCACCTGCAGCCATTCTGCCCCGACCAGCTTCTCGGGCAGCCCCATGTAGAGGGCATTGCAGTAACCCAGCCTCGAGGTGATGAAGGCATGGATGACAGTGGCAAGGTCGGAGTCTGAGAGATACGGCCGAAGCCGCCGGACAAGATGTAACTGCCAAAAAAACTCCCCATCATGGCCACAACCTGAGATTCTAGGCTGAGCCGTGAATCGAGGAGCACACCCAGACTCCGCACTTGAGAGACTTTGGGAGGGTGAACCCCCCCCCCAACAAGAGGAGATTCAACCACCCCCAGGCCCTCCAAGCCCTCGCCCACCAACATCACCTCCATCTTGTCAGGATTCAATTGCAGATGGCTCAACCTCATCAAGCCCCCACAGCTGACAGGCACTGGGAAAATAGGGAGACTGCATGGCCTGGGTCGACTGAAAAAGCAAGGTAGAGCATACTGATGACACTGTATGCCCTGCATATAGATGTTAAACAGAAGGGGAAAAGCACCCTGCAGGACTCCACACATGAGGTCCCAGAGAGAAGATGTACACTCCCCCAAGACCACCCAGTGAGTTCTCCTGGTCAGGAACGAACGAAACCAGTCCAAGACCATCCGCCAATCCTGACATGGTCCCACAGGCGAGTCACCAACACCTCATGATCATGATTTTGATTCCCGTCAGTGATTCACTGGAGTGAACATCTGGTGGGAATAAAACAGACACAACGGGACCAACAGCGACCGCAGGGGATTCACTGTGGTTGACCATGGTATTGTTTCATCTGAAATTACCCATAAAGTATTTGCATGTGAGAAAATTTGCTTTGCAGAAAGATGCCCCAAAGTGGAGCACCCAGGTTTACTACACCTGATGTACATTGACAACCAAAAATCAAGCATAATTTATTTTTATTTTTTTAAAAAACCTTCATCAACTTAAATCAAAAACTGTGCTTGTTGGTCTAGAGGTAGGACTCTTGCTTGATAAGCAAGAGATCCTGGGTTCTAATCCCCTGTGATGCTGCGGTTGTCAAGTAGGAGGGGGAAAGGCCATACCTTTTGGGGGCAAAAATATGGGGACTAGATCCAAGAACAATAGAAGTAGGTGAGAAGGCCCAGATGAACTTCTTCAGAAAACCTTTGGCCATACAAAAGAGCACCCCACGTGCTTTGGCCCATGTGGAGGCGGGAGTAGTAAACATTTCTGTCAAGGCTAAACTTTAACTTAGATCCCTGTGTTACTGGATGAAACCTAGGGCTAACTCCTCTCAAAAACTTGCTAAATAAGCCCTGATGGAGATGGGTACCCCTCTGTTAGCAGAGGGAACTTGGGTGCTGGCAGTAAGAAAAGCCCTAGAGGGTTGGGGGTGTTGTTTTCCGAGGCCCAGTCTTTGCCTCTGTCTAACGAGAGGGAAACTATTATAAAGCGCTTTTTGAATATCTCTAGATATGATGATATAGTCAATGTCAGAGTGCTTCACTGCTTATTTACCCTACTATGTGCACATCTACCCTGAAATGGTGCCCCCTGCCTACCTGCTACAAATAAATCAGTTCCACTTTAGAGAATCTATGACCAAAATTTTAAATCTGCCTGGGTCAGCTGGAGATGATGGTACAGGAGGGGAGGTGGGTCAAGATTCGATATAGACAAAGAATATGCCCTTGTAAAAGGGGAGAGGTGGAGGACACGACCCATTTCCCTTATATCAGGAGATCAGAGAACAACACTTTTTATCAATAGTGACGCTCCCCCAGGGGTTTGATTTGTTTGAAAAAAACATATGGCTTTTTCAAAATGAAATGTGATGACTTCATTGGCTAAATTTGTGTATGAAGCGCGAAAAATTCTCCAGAAGTTAATTAAGAATTAAAGCAAATTGACAGAGAATGAATCTTGTTGCACTTGATATAACTTTGGCAGAAACTTGAAGATGAATGTATGTATATTTAAGTTATTTTACTGTTGATTTTAGAAGGAACTTGTTAGTCTTTGGCCGAATGGTCGTAAATAAGTTTCTATTCTAACTTTCGTCAAACAGGAACATTTTCAACAGATTATATTTAAAAACAAAACAAATGTATTCATGATTTCTAATTTTAAAAATATACTAGCTCTATCTTGCTAATACCAGAATGTTTCACCTTGGAACAGAAAAATGGATTTGGGTATTATGTTTCTTTAATAGCTTGTGAGCTATCGCATAGAGCTCCCTTTACCTGTGTTCAGAAGATACCAAAACTGGCCTACTACAGCAGCTACTTGTACAGTTGGGCCTGGCTTTTTTGTGTGTGTATTTGGAAACTACAGTTGTTTGGATCCAGCTTTGTATATTCGTTTTCCTCACGTTCTGTTTGATGTGTATCAAAAACTATATATCTCCTTTAGTCAGACTCCAGGAATGATATCCTCACCCTGTTGAAATGGATTTCCAGGATTTCCAGGAATGAAATCCTCACCCTGTTACCATTCTTGTCAATACATCAGCATGTCACCCCCAATATTTTTTAATCTGTAGCCATAGCACAGATGCATTTGGATTCTAAATATTCCCACTTATGGATGCTTCAATTAATGAGCTACATTCTGTTCTTGCTCACACACTTCAAACCCCGTTAATTGAGAACCTAAATTATAGATGTGAATATGAATTCTAATTTGAGCCAAACTCCTTGCCTTTCTTGAAATTCAAATGGTTGAGGTTCTTGATTCCGGGCCTTGTTCTTCCTCCGGTTCAACATTCAATGTTCAAAATTCATGAGGGACATAAGTTTGTGGATAATTTGCACATGGACAGGATAATCTTCCACCATTAAAGTCAATGAGAATGTGCCATTGACTCCAATGGACGGAGGATTTGCACCCTAAATGTCATTTAATCAGAAAGGGTTGTACACTGGTAAAGTATAGGCTGATTGATTTGATCGTTACACATAGGAATAATGTGTAAACATGTGTAAGTAATGTGATCATTACACATAGGAATAATGTACAAAATGGTCAGATGAATAAATTATCACCCCATAGTTGAACTTGCTCCTACCAGGGTGTAGTTACATTAGAATGGGCCCAGGTGCAAGAAATGGACTTGCCCCCTCCATCACCATCCTCTCCCCTGTCCCACACCCTCCCCTCTTTCCTCCCCTCCCCCCGTGCTCCACTTGCTGCACCTGAGCCTGGAAGCTGCAGCTGTACTGCCTGCCTCATCACACCACCACTGGTGCTTGCTCCATCCTGTGCTACCATCCTGTAGTGCAAGCCCTACACTGGACTCCAAGCTTACAATGCAATGAGTGCTCCTGTCCCCTGTTGCTCGCTGACACAGCCAGAGGGTATTTTCAGACGTTACGATCCCATGCTTAACCCCGGTGAATACCCACATGGTGAGCAAGGGACCGTAACGTCTGTTGGCCTGACAAGAGATTCCCGCCAGATGTTCACCCCTGTGAATCACAGGTAGGAATCTCTTTGACCATGCAAACGACTGTCCTGCCCAGACCATTGCCATTTGCGTGGTCAAAGAGATTCCCACCGGTGATTCACGGGGATGAACACCCGGCGGGAAGCTCGCATTCGGGTCAATAGATGTGACGTTCCCATGCTCAACCACAGGGAATTCACCATGGTTGAGCATGAGAACATCACGTCTGTCCCCTGACCACAGCCCGGAATCAGAGACTGTGCCCGCCGCTGATTCTGGGCCATGGTCAATGCCCCGGGCGGTGGACAGGCGCTGTGGCCACATCGGCCACGACACCCACCTGTCTCCCAGAGGGTGGGCAGCCTAGGGAGCGTGGGGGGTGGGGCTGTGCGGCCTCACGTTGAGCCACGCAGTCCCGCCCCCTCCCCCAATTCCCCGCTGGGATCAGCCACCACGTCTGTTGGCTGTGCCATTTTGATCAATAGGTGATTCCGTGACGGGGCCATTACTGGCCCCGTCACATCTGAAAATACCCAAACTTATAATGCAGGCAGGGGGTGCAGACACTTCTGCATTGCATTGCATGCTTGGAAGATACAATCTATTTCAGCCACACTCTACCAACAAATGATTAATACACTTAAAAGTATTAATACTCTTAGCTGGATTGGTATCCAAAATATTTAAACATTTAAATATTATGTGTTTCCATATAACCCTTATACATTTTCTGAGGGTATTTTCCTACCCCGACTGCGTAATTCTTAGTAGCGCTTCAACTTTGCCCTTTTAGGACATTGTCACCTGGACCCAGGTACACAATATACTCAAAGGAAATTTGGTTACCATTAACGTTTTTGTTGTTGTTGTTCTTGTTCTTGTTCTTCTTCTTGTTGTTGTTTTGTGAAACAAAAAACCGTGAGGCAAAAAACCACCCCAATACATTTTGCCATGGGGTATTTTTTTACACCAGGTTTTTCACCAGGGGTTAAAAAACTACCCCATCACATTTCATGTTAGTTTACAAAACAGTCAGTGCCAACGACAGGGGTAGAAAAAAACACCCCAAGACACAATTGTCAGTTTTTTCAAGACAATGGTTATAAAGGTTAAAAAATATTCAGACTATACAGGTACAGAGCTCAACTTATCCAAACACAAGCAGCAAAACATTTGCTAGATTTGGGGATGGAGAAAACTTATTTCTTCAACTTAAGCAGAAATTCAAGTTACGCAAGTTTGACTTAAGCAGACTCCACTGTACTAGTGTCTTTTCTGCTGCCAGTCCTAGTTCTTGCCTCTTTCAAGTTGTTTGTTTCCATTTAAAACAAATTGAGCATTATATTTAGTTTTATACACCCACTGAATTCTACATCGGTTAGCATTACACCGAAAGCTGCTCTAGGCTGCTTTTGGTAGGTTCTTAACATAAGTAAAGGGAGCTCCATGTGATGACTCATCACAAACAATTAAAGAAACATAATACTCAAATCCTTTTTTTTTTTTTAAACCCCAAGGTGAAACTTTCTGGTATTAGCATGGTAGAGCTAGTATTAGCTCTACCATGCTAATAGATTTTTAGAATTAAAAATCATGAATACATTAATTTTGTTTTTAAATATACATAAACCCATTACGTACAAAGGGTACAGCATTTTATACCCTTTTCATGACTAAATTGTATTTGTTAGAAAATTTTGAAAGGAGTAATTCAAGGGTTATTTTTAATGAATTGGAACTTAGGGTGTTCTCAAATGTGACTTAACCACCCCAGAGATGGGCCACCACCGCAGCTGGATTCTGCCAGGCTCCCGAACTAATGTGATGGGGGCTAGGCCACCAGGGAGAGTGAGGAGATGTACAGATATGTATCTGCCCAGCCCCATGCTGTGGCCATGGCAGCAAATGACAAGCCACCATGGTGCCCAGAACTGGCGGGGATTCAAACGTGAAAGCACACTTTACTCCCAGTCGGGTGGTCAGATCCTGGCCGTGGTAGAGGCTAGTACAGGCTCGGAGACTTTCCTGAGTCATGACCTGCACTAGCCGCCACCACCATGGTTGGGATCTATCCCATATTAAAATCTGGTGTGAGAAAATTAACATGACAGTGACCCCCATGCCAAAGCGTGGCAAAGCATGGCAATGCAGGCCACTGTCACACTTGAAAACACCCACAGTCAATTAGATTCTATTACACCTTTGTCATAGACTTCCTGGACATGAGCTTCATTTATTCCAACACCCTTTCACAGTTCTGGTGATGTAAAGGGGCCTTAAAGGGGTTGTAATGAGTTCAAAATCATGTATGTAATTAGTATATAAAAGAAATCAAGGCATGAGGATGAGCAAATCATTTAAAACTGTGTTAGCACTTTGCGATACAGCACAATGGATGCTTTTATATGGACAGGCTACCCTTGTGCTGGCCATAGGTGGCCCATCCATCTAAAGGTGCCCGACCAGATTTTGAATTGGTAGAGGCTGTGCCTGCTCTAGGGCAGCCCCACCAGAGGTACTCCGGAACATCCCGGTAAGCCAGTGGTGAAGCGGGTCGGTCAAACCCAGGGCACCAGTCCAAAGCAGGTGTCCATCTGATGAAGACCCATGCTGATACTCTGCTTCAATCCCTTGGCAATATCATAGAGTTGTGGGTGCCAGCCTAGAGAGTTGGATGATCTCCCGCAACTCTATGGTGGTGGTGGGCACTGTGCAGGTGGACTGTATGCCAGGGAACCTGTCGGGTCCATCTAAACCTGACCCATGCAGAGTTGGGAGCAGGCGGACATGGGAGTGCACCCACAGAGCAGCTCCTGGGGTGGTCAGCCCTACGTCCACCTAAAAATACCGAATGAAAGGGCAGGGCATAACTGTCCTGCCCAGAGTTGCCAGTTGTCCTGTATTGAGGTATGTCCCTTACTTTAAGGGGAAATCCCTTATTTTAGACTCCCCCCTACAGCGCTCTATTTATTTATTTCATTTATTTCATGGATTTTTATACCGCCCCATCCTGCAATGCAGCTCGGGGCGGTTAACAACAATAAAAACAGTTTTAAAACATTCAAAATACAAATATAAAATATATCAATAAAACAGGGCAGTGTATAATCATAAATAAATATATAGGTGGGGGATTAAAAATCACCCCCCC
>QEPC01002018.1:708742-718943 GCA_003113815.1 Sphenodon punctatus
AAGAGGGGCCAAGGCCGTATAGGGCTTTATAGATCATTACTAGGACCTTGAACTTGGCCCGGCACACTATCGGCAGCCAGTGCAGCGCTCGGAGCACCGGTGTAATGTGCTCTAGAGCATAATGGACATGTCTTACTCTGAATGTTGCAGCTCTATGGAAAATCCCTTATTTCAGACTCTTTCAACCTCATAGTGTCCCTTGGCAACTAATCAATCCCTGTTGTATAGGGGTAATAAAGTAAGTATATCCTCACATAAAAACATAAATGCCATACTGAGTTGAACTAACGGTCCTTCTAGCCCAGTATCCTGTTTCCAACAGTGGCTAGCTCTGGTAGCTTGAGAAATACATATACAGTGACCCATCTCCTGCTGACCACTACCAGTAGCCAGGGATTTAAGACCTAACTAGCAGGACTCTAAGAATTTATCCAGTTTCTGTTTGAAGCTAGTCACACTGCTGGTTTTCACAGACTCCTCTGGCAATTAGTTCCACAACTGTATTGTACGCTGTGTGAAGAAGTATGTAGCAGGGTGGGGGATGCCTGGTGTGAGTCCCTGCAGGATTAGGCCCCCAAAAGTCACAATCCTTGCTCAGGGTTTAGCTCCCAGTGTCTTTATTCGCATTTCTCCCCACAGTCCATGCACTACATCTCTTAGCCAGGCCAGGTAAGATAACCTTTGGCCCCCAAGCACTTTCCAGTTTCTAGATCCTCTAAGCACCACCCTCTGGGTTTCTCATGGTTTCCCACATACCCAGTCTCTTGTCAGGCTTCAGCACTCTCTCTTTCTCTAGCTGCTTCCCCAGAACAGAAGTCCCTTCTTGAGGCAAAGGTCCTATCCTGCTCCTTGCCTCTCTCACCACCCCCCTCCCCTTAGCTTGGCTCAGCCCCTAATAACTCAAAGGGCTGGCTCTAGCTATGCCCACAAACAGATGCTGCAGTTTGGGCATTGTCCCTCTGTCTATCCAGTGCCTGCAGCCCCACTATCACCTTCTCTCAACCAATGCTAGTCCCTTCTTAAAGGGGCAGTAGCCCACAGGGACTCTGCCCTCCTACAAAGTAGATGGGGAGACCAGAATGGCACACAATGTTCAAGGTGAGGTCGTACCAGAGATTTACACACCAGCATTATGATACTTTCTCTTTTATTATCTATTCCTTTTGCATGAATTCTGTTTGCCTTTTTGACTGCTGTCGCACACGGAGCTGATGTGTCCGAGGAACTATCCACAATGACTCAAAGATCCTTCTCCTGAGTAGTTACACCCAGACCAGAACCTGGCATCATGTCTGTATAGTGAGGATTATTTTACCTTATGGGCACCACCTTGTTCTTATCAACACTGCATTTCATTTGTCATTTTAATGCCCATTCAGTTGTGCGCAATCCCACTGTGGTTCCTCACAGTCTGCCTGGGTCTTAACTATGTTGAATAATTTGGTGTCATCTGCAAATTTAGCCATCTCACTCTTTAACCCTTTTTTCAGATCATTAATGAATATGTTAAACAGTACTGGTCCCAGTACTGATCCTTGAAGCACCCCACTATCTACCTCTCTCCAACTTGAAATGATACGGTTTTACTGTATCACAGCAATGACTGGGACCGAGATCATAATAAAACACCACTCCAATGTGGTACAAAACAAACTTTATTGGAACGGCACACCTTGGTTTTCTATTCTTGGCAGGATTATACTACATACACAGTATTATACAGATAGTCCCCAGATAAAGATATCTTGTGTGTCCTGTGACTGGCCAAATTCTGGAAGCACGCAGGCCGATTCAGGGAAAAGACTGAGAGAGGGCCCTTTGGTGCTGGAGAGTAGAGCTGCTGGTGAGCGAAGATAAGTTGTGATCCGTGTGTGCAAGGTCTGGAAGGGAGTGAAACCATGTGATTCACCAAATTGGTGACCACAAGCCCTCACTCAAAGTCATGTTGCATAATCAGGTTTTTTATACAGTTTCTGGAGTACAGCTCAGTAATACCAAGATGCCATGTCATGGTGACATCACATAGCTCTTCAGCACATCAAAAGAGGGTCTTCCTGGAAGGAAGAGCTCTGAGCATATTAGCAGAGTAACAAATTTACTACCCCACTCCTCGCGCACAGCAGCTCGGAGCGGCTTACAACCACAAAGAATATGAAAAACATCATAATAGAAGGAATAAAACAGATCCTAACCCTTAACCCAACTGTCGTTAGAGACAGGCCATAACATTTAGAGTCCTGAATGGTTTAGGCCCTGGCAATATTCGAGACCTACTTCTGGAGTCTCACACCAATGAGTATCTGTACTCAGGAACCACAAGTTGTTTGCTGGTTCTGCCATTACGCCTTAAGCCGGCAGGTTATCAGACTTTTATTGTGGTGGACCCCTCGGTGTGGAACCTGCTTCCTCCAGATGTTCATCTCAGTTCGTCCCTTCTTCCCTTCCCTTCTTACTTTCAAAAAGCACCTGAAAACATATTTATTTTCTAGGTGCTTTTAGGATCCACTGCTGGTTCCCTTAATTGTGCTGTGCCTTCCCTTTTTCTTTCCCCTATCTTAAAGTATTTTATTACTGGTTTAAATGGTTTAAAATTGTTTTGTACTTTTATATTGTTTTATATTTTGTGAAACACTCTGAGTGCCATGCAAGGCAGGGGGGCACTATATAAATAAAATTATTTATTATTAAAATTATTACTCCCTTTTTAGGGAAGGTTATGGAATGGGTGGTTGCTTGACAGCTCGAGGCTTATCTTGATACCATCGGATTCTATTTCAGTTGGACTTTTGCCCTGGGTATGGCACAGAGACCGTGGGCACTTTTAGACAAACGGGTTGCTGTGACGCGACCCGCTCGTGCGATGTTTCGAAATCCCGCAACGCAGAATTACATGAGACGGAAGTAGGGGATCACGCGCATAGAAGGAGGTTGCACTTTGTTTGCTGACCGCGAATTAAATACCTCACAATTGAGGTATTTAATTCACGGTTGGCAAACAATGCGCGGCCACCTTCTATGCACATGATCCCCTACTTTCATCTCGTGTAATCCTGCATTGCTGAATTTTGAAACACCGCGCGAGCCCTGAGTCTGTGGCCTTGGTCAATGACCTGCACCTGGAGATGGACAAGGGTAATTCTGCCCTCTTGTTCCTGTTAGATCTTTTGTCAGCCTTTGATAGAGTTGATCACAAGATGTTTTTGACATGACTGAGGGACCTGGCTGGGGTGCACGGGGCCACTCTTGAGTGGTTCCGTTCCTTCCTATAGGGGAGGTCCTAGACAGTGGTGATAGGTGATTACTTGTCATCCTCTTGAGACCTCCCCTGTGGAATCTCACAGGATTCTATTCTGTCTCCCCTCCTGTTCAATGTGTCTATGAGGCCACTAGGCGAGGCCATTCAGAGGTTTGGGGTGAAGTGGTGCCATCAGTATGCTGATGACACTCAGCCCTACCTCTCTTTTTTATCTGACTAAGACCCTGCAGTCTTGGTGCTCACCTGTTGCCTGACTGTTGTCTGGGACTGGATAAGGATGAACCATTTGAAGCTGAATCCAGAGAAGACTGAAGTAATGATGGTTAGCCAGTGTCAGTCTTGTGACCTGGAGGGGATTGGAACTCCTGTTAATGATGGACTCCAGCCCCCTCTGGTCAATCAGGTTTGCAGCCTTGGAGTGCTTCTGGACCCCTCACTGCACCTATACTGCCAGGTTCCTGCAGTGGCCAGGAGCACTTTTCACCAACTCCATCTGGTGAGCAGGCTGTGACCTTGGATCTGGCCACTGTCATCCATGCTTTCATCACCTTGAGACTAAATTATTGCAATATGTTCTACATGGGGCTGCCCTTGATGACTGTTTGGAAGCTGCAGCTGGTGCAGAATGCGGCGGCTCGTCTTCTTTCAGGGACGAGGCACTGGGACCACATTAAGCCAATGTTCCAAAGTCTGCACTGGTTCCCTATAGCTTTCCAGGCACAATTCAAGGTGCTGGTTTTGACCTTTAAATCCCTAAACAGTTGGGCCCCACATATTTGAGAGACTATCTCTCCTTGCATGCCCTATTGCATCCCCTGCAATCAGCCAGGAGTGTCTCCCTGTGGGTACCATTGGTTAATCTTGTTCGTACGGCAAGGGCGCACATGGGGGCATTCTCATTTGCTGCCCCAATGCTACGGAACTCCCTTCTCCCGGAGGTTCATTTGAGCCCGAGTGTCTTCCAGAGGCGTTGTAAGACCTTCCTGTTTGTAAAGGCATTCAGCAGATAGGGATAGGGGATGGAGGTTTGGTGGGTGGGCTTGGGGTAGGAGTTTGAAGGAGGGGTTGGATATGGGGAAAGGGAATAATATAGCATTGGATGGGTTTTGTGAGAGTTTGTAGGAAGGTTTGAAGGTTTGGGGGGATTTATTTTCTATTTTACTGTTTTTATGGTTTGTGTGCTGCCCTGAGCCTATGGGAAGGATGGCATAAAAATTTGATTAAACAAACAAACAAACAAACAAATAAATGAGTGGGGTGCTCTGCCAATAATTGCATTGTTGTGCTTGAGGAGCTCACATGCAATTAAGATGAGCTTCAGAAAAGGCTTATCCAAAATAGAATAATAGTCAATTACACTGCCATTTATTTTATTGCTAAATTTCACTCATGAGACTCCTCAAGAGGTGCTCCTATTATGTTTGGCTGGATCTTGATTTGGGCCCATTAGCAATGTCATATCTATAGGAGCTTTAGCATAATGCACCATAGTTCCATTTCTTTGCTTCAAGAAAAGATTCTCTGATTCGCAGGCAAATGGTGCAGCTTTTCTTAGATGAAGATTTGTTAGAACAAGTTTTTAAAGAACATTACTGAGAGTTGGTTGATGCAGGGAATGATGCAAATGTCTCTGGACATTCAAATGTTAGCATGGACATTTGTGTGCTATCAAAGCAACTTTTTGATGCTGCTGGGGTTTCTGCAGAGGACTCAGATGGATTTAAAAAGTACTTTTTCATCACCACTTTTTTATTATTGTTCATAGGAATTCACTTACACATTCCCTTTCGTTCCTTATTATTTTTCCAGATGATGATGTGCCTAAAGCATTTTATGCACTGATAGAATTTCTTCTCTTTTTCTTTTGACTTAGTCTCTTTCTGAGAAAAATAGACAATCTGATAAACTGGGTTATGTAAGGACAACTTAAATGCAAATGTCTATAGAAAGAAATGGGACTACTGCTTGTAAAACTGAACAGAGTCTTTATAAATGCCAAGTGTAACTGTGTGGAATACACAGAGCATACCCACCCACATTTACCCTGTCACTTCTCTCCTGCCTCTGGTTTCTCAACATTATTTCTCATTCTACCCTTGCTGTTTTTTCCTTGACCCTTTCCATTTTAAAATATCTTCCTCATTTCTCCCTATTGTTCCATGTTGTGTCCAGTGTCCACTGTCTGCTGAGAAGTGGTGAATTGTGCTGGTGGCAGCATAGCCAAGCACATGTTTTGGTATATAACTAGCTGCAGCATAGAAGACCATGAGAGCAATCCAACGGCCGACTTACGCCGACCCCAATGCATGGCCAGAATGTGTGCACTCACATGCACACACATGCCGTGCGCATCTGAGTGCATGATTTCTGGCTGGAGCACGGTGCCCATAATTGGTGTACGCAGGCCATTGGATTGCTCCCCATGGCTAGAGTGGCATGGTAGATGATTACATAGACTTCATTGCTGGTATTTTCATTGCCTGCTGAGCACTGCTTCTTCAGTCTGTAGCTGTAGAAAGAATATGTGCAACCTGACTTTCCAATCTGCTCTATTAACAGGTAGCAGGTGGTAAGAGGTAAACATCCACTAATTATGTCCACACAGTTGAAAGGCATTTTGGGTATAAACAGTGCAACATATTGTCATATAGAAGCCCCAGTTACACAGTGAGCTAAAATCTCTCCTGAGTCATGCTAGGTCTGGAAGTAGAGAAGGGATAATACTCTCAGGGCTTGTTCAGATTTGACACTATGCTACATAGCAGCTGTCCCACTACTATATAGTTGCACTGGTTTGTTCAGATATAACACAAAGGGTAGTGAGGTGCTGAACTCATGCCATGCCATGGCCAGGCAGGGGCGGTAACTTCTTATGTATTATTAGGGCTGCGATGACATCCACCTTGGCTGCTGGTTTAACCCCCTCCTCTGCTCCTTGTATTCTTCTTCTCCCTTCAAGGCTGTACACGGACTTGCTCCTCCTTGTCTTTCTGACCTCCTCTCCCATTATGTTTCTATAATGTGTGTGTGCGTCAGCTTGGGCGAAGCCTGGAGGGGTGTGCCTGGAGGAGGAGTTGCCTGCCATTCAACCCTGTCCCCTCCTCCTTCTGCAAGTATTTCTCCTAGGGCTGGGGCCCTTGGGCACCAGCTGAAGGGCGACAGCTAAGGGTGTTGGCCATTCGTCGGGGCCGTTTGTCAGGCTGTGGAGGCCCTTCAGTAAAAACTTGTTGGGGAGTGTCCCTGGGAGAGAGCTGTTGGGGGGCTGGACCGAAGCCAGGGCTTCTACCCATATTGAGGACTCCCCCACAACTGGATTCCTGCCAGACAGTGTGCGGAACAAGCATTATACACCTAACCATCTACCCCAGGAGGAACCGCAGGGCTGCACACCTAAGGGGCATGCCAAAGGGCCTTTGGGTGTGGCCCTTAGGTGAGGGCTGGGGGAGGCTGGCTATGGATTAGGGTGGTTGATTTATAGGGCAGTGGTTAAGGTACATGTTGATGGGGTTGGAGGAGGATTGAGGGGAACATGACTCCTCCCATGCACATGTGGGGGATGAGGGGAGATTGGATTGGGGAGGGTTGGGCACATCCCCCAATGAAAGAGGGGGGTCCGACCCAATAAGGGTGGGGGGTTCTGGTCTCCCTGTGAAAGAGGGGAACCAGGGAAGGGGGAAGAGAGTTTTTGGGGGGAGGGGAGAATCTCCCCCGCTGCCAGTGCGGGACAGCCGGGGGCAGGGCCAGTGGGGGTGGCCGGGGGGGGAGGGGCTGGCTATTGGGGTCATTATGGGACAGGGGAGATATGGTCCTAAAAGGGGGGAGGTGAGATCGGTGAGGCGGGATAGATGCTTGTTGCATGTCCCGCTCACTACCCCCCAAGCAGTGGATCAGGTGGTTCTTGGCCGGAGGGTCCCCGACCCTGTGATGGTGCTGTTAAATGTGAGATCAGCTAATAAAGCGACAACAGTCCAGGAAACAACCCTGGACCATGCCACCAATCTCGTATGTATTATGGAAACCTGGCTGGACAATGAATCGGGGCCTATTCTGACTGATCTTGTTCTGGCTTCTGTGCAGCACCAGTCACGGTTGGAGAGACAGGTGGGTGGTGTAGCTATGATTTTAAGGAGGGATGGTCTGTGAGGAGGTAGCCAGTACAATCCATATTGGGTATCGAAGGTCTCCATCTTGTGTTTGATTTGGCAGGTGATAGTTTGGGAGTCCTGCTGGTATACCGTGCACCTACCTGTGCAGCAGCCTCCCTGCATGCTCTGGCAGAGGTGGTGTCAGGGGTTGTGTTGCGGTCCCCAAAGACAATTGTCTTGTGGGACCTCAACATTCATGCTGATGCTGCCCTTGGGGGAGCTGAGCATGAGTCCATGGCTGCCATGGCAACCATGGGTCTGTCCCAGATGGTTATTGGCCTGACACAGAGAGGGCACACCTTGGACCTTGTGTTTTGCACCGGCCTTGAGGCGGGTGTTCTGTTAGTGGGGGAGATATCAGCTGTGCCCTTGTCATGGACGGACCACTACCTTCTGCAGACCTCGCTCCTAGCGCACATCTGCCCCCAGAAGGGTGTTGAGCCGATTTGGATGGTTCACCCCTGGAGGATGATGGAACTGGAATGGTTCTGGAATGCTCTGGGGGAAATACCCTCCAACCTTGACAACCATCTCATCGATGACCTCATTGTGCTGTGGAACACCTTGCTGATGGAGGCCATTGATCAGACGACTCCTAGGTGTCCGCTGCCCAGGCGACAGCTCCGCAGACCTCCTTGGTTTTCTGAGGAGCTGCGGTTGCTAAAGTGAGATGGGCGGCGGTTGGCACGACAGTGGTGCCGTTCGCATGCTGAAGCCAATAGATTGCAGCATAGAGCCAGTTTACAAGCCTATGCCATGGCTATGTGGGCAGCAAAGAGGGAGTTCTTTGCTGCCCTCATAGCATCCACAAAATCCCGTCCAGCAGAGCTGTTCCGGGTAGTGCGGGGGCTGGTCAGTCCGGCCTCCCTCAACCTTGGAGTGGAGTCATCTACTGCCTGCTGTGATATGTTTGTGGATTATTTTGTGGACAAAATCACTCGTATTCACCACGATTTCAACGCAGCATTTATCACACTAGGGGAACCAGAGGTTATGGAAGCCCCGTCATGTCTGGTTTCCTGGGATCAGTTTCAGTCAGTGATGCCCGCCTATGCGGTGGATGCTCTTGGGACAATCTGAATTAGACCCTTTCCTGTCCTGGCTGGTTAAGATCTTCCGGGACACAATGGAGCCATTGCTGGCTGGGGTGGTCAATGCCTCCGTTCGGGAGGGCAGAGTGCCAGGCTGTCTCAAGGAGGCAGTGGTGCAGCCTCTGCTCAACAAACCATTACTTGACAATGGCTTCCCTGCCAGCTATTGGCCTGTCTCTAACCTTCCCTCAATAGGTAACGTTATTGAATGGTTAGTGGCTCGGCAGCTGCAGGGGCATCTTGATCGCATCGGTTTTCTTGATCCCTCTCAGTCTGGCTTTCATCTGGGTTATGGCGCCAAGACTGCACTTGTGGCTTTGATAGATGACTTGCACTGCGATATGGATCGGGGTCGCTTGACCCTGCTGATTCTGCGAGATCTGTTGGCTGCGTTTGATACCGTTGATCATGAGATTTTGGTGACACACCTGCGGGACTGTGCAGGAGTGGGCAGGACTGTTCTTGAATGGTTCCGCTCATTCCTAACCAGAAGAACTCAGTGGGTGGTTCTTGGTGACTGTTTTTCATCATACTGAGATCTCTCGTGTGGAGTTCCACAGGGTTCTGTTCTGTCCCCTCTCCTGTTCAACGTGTATATGCAGCTGCTCGGCGAGGTAATCGGGGGTTCAGTGTACGACGGTGTCATCAATATTATGATGACAACCAATTGTACCTCTCTTTTTCAACAGGCCCAGGTCCGGCATTCTGGGTGCTTACTCAGTGCCTGGTGGCTGTGAGGGATTGGATGAGGGCTAATCGACTGCGGCTGAATCCTGACAAGACAGAGGTGATGTTAGTGGGTAAGGCGATGGACATGGTCGCCCCCATCATTGATGAGGTCTGTCTTCCATTGACCTCCCAGGTACGGAGTCTAGGGGTGCTCCTCAATGTGCAGCTCTGCCTGGATCTCCAGGTGGAGGCTGTGGCGAGGAGTGCTTTCTGCCAGTTGCATCTAGTGGGACAGCTTTGGTTGTTTGTTTCAGACAACTGGCAGAAAGCACTCCTGGCCACAGTCATCCATGTTTTCATCACCCCTCGACTAGACTACTGTAACACACTCTACGTGGGGCTACCCATGGTGACGGCTTGGAAATTGCAGCTGGTGCAGAATGCGGCGGCCCATCTCCTAGTGGGATTGGGCCGCCAGGAGCATATTACACCAGTGCTCCACTCTCTACACTGGCTGCCAGTGGTTTTTTGGGTCCGATTCAAGGTGTTGGTTTTAACCTATAAAGCCCTAAGCGGTCTGGGCCCTGCCATCTGCGAGACCGCCTCACTACCCGTGTCTGGGATCGGCCCCTGCGGTCATCTGGGGATGCCCTGTTTGAGGTTCCCTGAGTTTCGCAGGTGGCCACGCAGGAGAGGGCATTCTCAGTGGCCGTGCTGCGCCTATGGAACTCCCTTACGGTGCAGGCCCAGCTGGCCCTGGACCTCCCCTCTTTTTGGAAACGTTGCAAAACCTGGCTGTTCCGCCAGGCGTTTGGAGGGGGAGAAAGGTAATGGGTGGCAGGGCCGGTCCCAGGGTTTGTGAGACCATGTGCAAAGCCTTCATGTGGGGCCTAATTTGCATAATTAGGTCCCACCTAATTATGCAAATGTGTACATTTACATACAATTTACTCCCTCTAGCCAGGAAGGATTCCCATTCTCCACCCCTCCGAGAACCCATGGAGAAGCATGGCCTCCCCATGCTTCTCCCCCCCACCCCC
>QEPC01002018.1:720119-747053 GCA_003113815.1 Sphenodon punctatus
GGGGGAGGAATTAATTGTATTTCATTGATTTCAATGGGGACACAGTGCCCCATTGAAATCAATGAAATAAAACCGGTACCGGATACCGGATTTAATCCGGGAATCCGGTTCTTTGAGAACCGGAAACCGGTAAATCCGGTATCCGGTAATTACCCCGGGCTCCCACCCCTATCAAACACACAAGACACCCAAAATGCAGCCACTCTGTTAAGAGCATTATGTCATGAAAAGAGGCATATATATAACCAGTTCAGTTGTGCCCCCATAATCAATTCACACTGCCCCCACCCCATAACCATTTCATTTGCAAACAGCAGATAGATTTGAGGCTGTTATATTTCATTCAGGCTGTCCATACAAATATAACTCTCCAAGTTAGAACGAACAGACATGGTAAGCTCACACTATCTAGAGATGTTAAAAGGGGTGTCAGACAGGGTTGTGTCCTGGCACCCATATTATTTAATTTATATTTAAGTGACTTGAAGGAGGCACTGGAAAATCCCACATATCATCCAGTAGAGTTAGGAGGCCAGACATTCTTGGCCCTATTATATGCTGATGATACGGCACACGTAGCATGAACCCAGATAGGGCTAAGGAGATTGATGGCAGCTTTTTGTACTTACTATGAGAATGAATTATTATTAACTAACAATGCTAAGACCAAGGTTGTGGTAATAAGCAAAACTCGGGTGCAACATAAATGGTTCATGGAGGGTCACAGCATCGAGCAGGTCCATCAGTTTAAATACTTAGGAATCATAGTTTTAGCCACCCCTTCGTGGCGTCTGCATTATAGATCCGCTGGGGCAGCAGCAAGGGTTACAAGCCAACGTATTATTGGCTTTTATTGGTTAAAGGGGGAAATCTGTTTAGACCTGCACTGAGATTATCTAAAGCAAAAATGATTTCTCAATTGTTGTATGGAGTTCAACTCTGGGGGGTAGCAATAACTGACAAGCTTGAGACTGAGCAAAATAAAATATTACGGGCTATTTTACAAGCCCCCAAAGGAACACGAGCAATCCTGCTGAGGGCAGAGGCTGGTGTTAGCTGAGTCACAATTTTGGCCAAATTAGCCATTTTGAAATTCAGGCTACAGTTAAATCTAACCTCAGTGGATTCTTTATCACGGCTGGCTATTATTTCAGCCGTTGGTATGTGGCCAGCTAAAGTGAAGGCTATTTTGCGCTCTCTGGGCTTTTTCTCATCTGATATTTTATCCTTCCCTTTCTCCAGAGCCTGGGCTGAAATCAGAGCCAGGGTAAAAGATCAGGAGATTCAGTATGTAAGAGAGCACATTGGTGGTGAAAGGGTTTCACACTTTTATATAGATCTTTTGACCCTCCCCAGCCCTCAGGGGGCCTCTTATTTATTATTATTATTAACAAACATTTATATAGCACCAGCAGTGTACCTGGCACTTTACAAAGTAATAAAATAGACATGGTCCCCGGCCCTAAGGCTTACAATCTGAGAGACAGGAGCTGGTGGAGAGACATAGAAAGGGGAACAGAGGGAGAGACAAGGGGTCTAACATTCATGAAGATGCGAGGTCTCAGGTGCACGTATTTGGCTTGGTTATGATGAGAATGACAGCAGGCAGGTCCATGTGGCAAGGATAAGGGTAAACAGATGGTGGGGGGTAGGGGGTAGGAGTTGGGGGGTTTATTTTCTCGGCTTCCTCCTTTTATGATTGTTTTAATTGTTTTTTTATTGTTGTTGTAAGCCGCCCCAAGCTGCCTGTGGCAGGAGGGGTGAGGTAATAATTTTTTTAAATAAATAAATAAATAAAATATCTAGGAAGTTCACTCCTCTTCCCCCACCTGCACTCACCCCAGAGTCTTGGTTTCCTTAAATTGTCTTCTCCCATGCCACTCCTACGCACGAGGTCCCTTCACAAGCAGATATGTTCTGCTCCCTCCCAACCTATAAAACCCTCCTTAAAACCTACCTCTCCCGTCAGACTTTCTGGTACTCCTCACCCCCATAGTTTGCTCATTTATATAATAGCTGTCATATATGAACACTATATAGAAGAAATTCTACCCATCTACTCACCTCTTTTCTCTGCTGCGGGAGATGACTGGGATGAATCTCTGAGAGGATGAATGATGGGCTAGCCTACACTTCAGCTATGCTGCTGGCCCCACAGGAAGTGAATACCCCAGGAGACCACAAAGCAGCAGCACTCTGAGTGCACACCCGGGGCTCCACAGTCATCACCACCATCCTACAGCTTCTGCAGCCCAGAAGCTTCCAGGATATGAGGCCTCTGAAAATGCAGGGCCAGAATAACAGGCCTCTGCTGTCCACAGCTAAGGCTAGCTCTGCACTTGAGTGCATACTTTAGGCATCGGAGTAGATTTACACAGCGACATTGGGAAAGAGAGAAAACAGGGAATGTGGTGGAACTTAATAAATAAATGAGTGAAAGAATCAGAAACCCAGTTTTGAAATGAATAGCATTAGCTACTATTCTGAGTCACTGCCTCCAGGGTGTAGCACTCCAGTGCTTGGTATTATATGATCTGACCAGTAAACACTATGCAAAGAAGGGTAGATAAGGGAGAGTAATCAAAGCACCATTTAAATGACACATTTAAGTAGAAAGGCATAGCCCTAAGCAGGGTTCAATATAGTCACATTTTTATTTGAAGAAGCCTGAAAATGCTGAAACTATTGTGAAATCAGAGGCCTGGACCCATGGCAATAAGTATGGCGCTCAATACTAGCACAAATTCCTTTCCAAAAGGTAAAGATTTTAGGCTGTCCCTTAGGATAACACTGCTTGAGTTTGGCTTCTCTCTCTAACATAGATTAATATTAGCGAGCGATACTGTCTGAGTGTAGTTTATCTGGGGTACAATATATTTGAAATCTGATTTTCTTTTTGGATAAGATGGATTCTTAAATCCCCATGGTACCTTCTTAATATCGGAGCATATATTGCTTCAGTTAGAGTCAGATCATTATGTATTCAAGTCAGACCTCCAAGTTCTCTAATCTTGTTTGGATAGTGTACTGAGTTTGTTAATAGCAAGCGGCACTTGGAGAGCAAGGTCCTTCAACAAGGATTCCTTTGGGTGAGCTTTATGTTACCCCTGAACCATCTCCTTCCATCCTACCCAGGTTAGGTGACAGGTCAGGAATAGGAGTGCCATCTGCAGTCTGGTAATCTCTAACCAATATAACTGCTCCTAAGAGACTAAGCTGGCATCGGGTGACAGTAAATGTGCAACCAGCATGCCACCGACAAGCTCCAGGAGAGGAATGGCCCTGGCAGAGTCAGGTTGGGGTACAGGACTGATGTGCACCCAACCGGGCTAGCCGGCGAGCCCTCCCCCACCACCGTTAGGGCGGGTGGGGGGGAAACAAATGATTGGCCAGGCAGCCCCTCCCCATCAAAACCCAGCATGGTGGCCAGCCATGGTGCCCCCAATCCCTGGTGGGGATGGGGCCAAAATAGGCACACTGGCCTACTATGGCCCACATTGGCCCAGCTGGACCTCCCTTGACCCAGGCTGTAGGCCCGGGATACCTGTTCTGGGCCAGCCATCTACCCAGACAGGGGCAGTATTGGGCCCACATCTGGCGGTCTAGAAATAGCTGTCCCGGTGAGTCTCTAGCCCAGGCAGGCCATAGCGGACCCTCATTGTGCCTCTTATCACCAATTGTTGACAAGAGCCCTGGTTTTAAATCCCTGATTCTCAGGAACTGTTTGTCCTATTGGATCCTTAAGAAAAATGAGATACTATTCAGAGAATAAAAGCAACAACCACTCTAAGGAACCAGGCATTGAACCAGTACCTTTAAGGCTGCACAGCAGCATGGCTTCATTCTGAATGAGTCCCAGGTTTTCCCTGTAGGGTTCTCCTGTACTCACCTGGCAACATCCCTTCAACCGTCTGATAGCCCCCTGGCTGGCCCCTTGCCACACCTCCCCTCTAGCTGCCTGATTGCCTCTGGCTCACATAAAATCCCACCTAGTAGCCACAGCAAACTGGAGAGTTCATAAGTCACTTACTGTTCCTGTGATCCAGCCTGCTCTGGTCTTCCCTACTTAGGGATGTGCATGTTGTTTTTGTCCCACACCCCAAAGAAAGACACTGACACCAATTATTGGGATTCAACATAGGCCGCACCAATTTATTAAATTCTTATTAAGGAGGGGGCTATGCCCCTTCTAGTCCTGCTAACCTTAACTATTAACTAAGTTAATACTATTAAACATAAACCTGAGCGGTCTGAAGTTCCTCAGTACCGCCCTAACGCTAACTATAGCTGCTGCAAATGTCACCCCTGTCCGGCCGCCCCAAGCCGGATCAGGAGGCCCATGCCAATGGTGACCCTAAGAAGGTATCGAGGGGACGTTTTTCCGTGCCTTGGACCGCCTCTGTCCTAAGGCCCGGGTGTTGTCCACCTCTTCCTTGCTCTGACGTGATGCTGGCCGGGCGGCTCTAGCTATCACTCAGAGCCCACCTCTTAAGGAGATGACTTGGCAGCAGACTATCCCTATTTCTAATCTAACTACCTCGCAGGACCCCTGCCACTAAAGACTGCCAGCTTCTGCTTGGCTAGTCTTGCCCCCTCCCCCCTCTCTGAAGTAGCCTTTCAAGTTGTTCCTGTACGGCCTTTAGATAAATTTCCAGACCCTCATCTGATAAGTGTACTCCGTCTATCCTATATAACTCAGGCTTGCTAAATTTGATTCCCGGATGCCGAATTATATGACCCCCCAATTCAACTACTAACTTCCCCACTTCCTTGTTCACCTTGCGTCTAGCCCTATCCACCTTACTTGGGCGCACGGCGTTCCTCCAATTTATGCGTTCAAGCATCTCAGACCATACCAGTACAGTTCTTGGTAATATTCGTCTTGCCACCTGCAAGTCCGCCTTGATATTGGTGACCAGGTGGAGACCTGTGTCGACCGGGAGATTGTTCTCCCCCAAGTGTATCACCAGTACGTCTGGATGCTGTTCCGTTGCCAAGGAGTGGATCAAGGGCAGGAACTGGGCCCACTTCATCCCGCTCCGGCCCTTCCACGACACGTTGGCCAGATGGCCCAAACCGAGCTGGGTACCCCAGTAGGTACTCCCCGCTCGCCTGCCGGCCCAGTAGACAATACTGTGGCCGGCTATGACGACTCGCTGCTGCCGTCGTGGCAGCTCGCTCCCTACGAAAAACACAGACATTGAACAACGGGTTGTTTTTCGAGTTCTGCACCACATCCCTACGCTAGTAACCTCCTATAACTGGACTTTTCTAACATACGCTTTGTATGCTTCCGATTTCCATCTGCCTATCCCTTTAACTTGCTGCTCGGATAAACCCGCAGCCGCTGCACAACTTGCTGCTCCAATCCGAAAGGAGTGTGAGCCAAAGTCTCGGGGTGAAAAACCCATGCCCTTCAACGCTCTGCCCATTAATGCAGAGAATTGATACCTCGTGAGATGTGACCCATTCTCGTGAATAAAAAATTGACCCTCTCTACGTGGGCGCTTGCCCATAAAGTCGATTAATGCCTTAACTGGGCAGATGTCCTCCTCATTTATCCTGGCCAGCCTTACCAGTTGACCCCTCTTACGCTGATCCGTCTTGGACCCTCGCAATACTATCTCCACTCCTTCTGGCCTTATTTGAACATCCCCTATGGATATAACGGAACCTGCTACACTTGATGCCGATGCAGATGTAATTTCGCCCACTCGAAATGCTCCAAAAAAGGCCACCTTAAACGCTGTCTGAAATAACTGATTTTCAAATTCTGAAAAGCATACCCTCTGTAACTGGTGGCACATGCCCCTTAAGATTGTTGGCGTAATGGGCCTTCTGGCATCGCTGCTTCTTGGAGACTCTCTCTCCCACCCCTCTAACATCTTCCGGATAAAGAACCCGCCGTTGGGGGATTGATAGCCGGCCAGTTTATTATAAAAGGCTAACGCTGCCAGTTTCCCACCAATAGTTCTTGGGGCCAGGCCTCTTTCTTTTAGGCTCACTGCAAACTGCAGTGTCTGGGCCTCTGCGATTGGAAACTGAGTTCCCCACCCCTCCTTGATCCTAAACTCCTGAAATTCGGCCAGTGCCTGACTGTAGGCCGCTCTTGTGCGTGGTGCTAGTGAACCCTGGACTGCCCGAAACATTGTCACTGTCCAATGTTCCAAATCCCCTCGGGCAGCTCCTCCGGCTGGATCCTGGCTCCCGGTGCCAACTGCCTGAAACGCTCCATCTGTTGGCGAGAGAGTGCGTCGGCTATGCCGTTGTTGATACCCGGCACGTGCTTAGCCGTGAACAATATGTTGTTCACCAGACATTGCCGCACGAACCCTCTCACCAACCCCATTACTCTTCTCGAGTGTGATGATAGCGAGTTCAGCACCTGCACGACTGCAAGGTTGTCGCACCAAAACAAAATAGTTTTGTCTGCGAATTCCCTCTCCCATATGTGTATCGCTACCACTATGGGGAACAGTTCGAGGAAGGTCAAATCCCGGGTCCAGCCTTCCAGCACCCACCTAGTCGGCCACAAGGCAGAACACCACCTCCCAGACCAGTAGAGTCCGAAGCCCAAGGACCCGGCGGCATCTGATTGGACTTGGAGCTCAGCCTCCATCAGCCACCTCTGCCGCCAAATACTGACGCCGTTAAAACTCTGTAGGAAGTGGAGCCAAGTTCTCAGGTCGTCTCGCATCTCAGCAGAGATCCTGATGTGGCAGTGCCCCGGGAGATTGGACCCCACCCTTTCATAGAGTCTGGATAGGAAGGCGCGGCCCGGCGCCACTACCCGGCACGCAAAATTGAGGCTCCCCGTCAACGCCTGGAGCTGCTTAACTGTTGCTTTGGGGCGCCTCAAAATTGCTTGGATATCCCTGACTAACGCCCTTATTTTGTCGACCGGCAAGCGTGACACTTGCTGTTCGGTGTCCAACTCAATTCCCAAAAAGGTAAGTACCGACGAAGGTCCAACCGTTTTTTCCGGTGCCAGGGGTACCCCCAATTCGCCTGCCATAGTTTGGAATTCCCTCAGCACGTTCTTACATTCTGCCGTGTCCTTTCTCCCCAGGAATAAAAAATCGTCAATATAGTGCAATATATATTGGGATTTTGTCCTTTTCCTGGCTAGCCATTCCAGCAAAGAGCTGAAACGTTCGAAGGCCGAGCACGATATGGAACACCCCATGGGCATTGCCTTATCGTAATAATACTGACCCCCAAATTGGAACCCGAGTAGCTTAAAGCTGTCGGGGTGGACTGGCAGCAAGCGAAATGCGGATTTAATGTCGCATTTTGCCAGGAGGGCCCCCTTTCCACACTCCCTCGCCATCTCAATTGCCGTGTCAAATGATGCATACCGAACCGAACACAGCTCGGGCGGTATGGCATCATTCACGGACTGTCCTTTCGGGTATGAGAGGTGGTGTATAAGGCGGAACTCTCCTTCCTGCTTCTTGGGCACGACTCCCAGTGGGGACACGTGCAAATCGGGAAAAGGTAAGGTGGAGAAGGGGCCCGCAATGCGGCCCTCTTCGAGTTCCTTTCTAATCTTGGTGGCGACCAAGTTTTCCCTTCCTTTTACCGATTTTAAATTCTTCACCCAACTCCTTGTTGCCTCGAATCTTGCCGGGATGATAAAACCATCCCGGAAGCCCGACACAACATATTCCACCTCGCCGACCAGTGGGCAGCCCGCGAGTGCTTCCTGTAGAGCCCTAAACCTAACCGGAGTTGGGGCCCTTACCTCCCCCTTGGGGCTGGTTGTTCCCCGAACTCTGTCTCCCTTGCTGCTTACCCCGAGCGTTTCCCCGCGCTCTGCTGCAATTGACTTCTGAGTGTCCTCCCCCACAGAGGTTGCAGGCATGCCTAAAGCGGCACACGGAGCGGGCGCAACCCCCCGACCCGTTAAAATCCCAACAGGTCGCTCCCCTCTGACTCCTACGGCGCCCACCCTCCCGAAAGGGATCGTTCATAGGGGCGACCCCACCCCTTGCTAATGTATGCCCACTGTCGGTCCTGTGCGTGCCGACCACATTGGACATGGACTCAAGCCACAAATCTGTAGCATACACATCCCATCTTATACCTGGTGTAATTGCTGCCCGCTTTCTAAAACCCTCATCATAACATAACCAGGCCCCAGGGCTCCCGGAATCGTACGCCCTGCGTACAATATCCAGGTATTTAATTAATTCAGTCGCCCGTTCGGGGGCAGCCTGAATCATAACCCCTATCAGCACCGATACGGCAGCTGACCAGTTCTTCCAATTCTTCTCCACCTTGGGGTGCTTAAACCTTTCCTTCTCTTTATCTTTCTCACTGGAGTTGGGGTCTGGCACCGGCTCCGTGTAAAGAAGAGAGAATACGTCCACGTATTCTCCTCTCCAAATCTTTTCCCTGGTATGATGGGCCAAGTGGGCCCCCACAGGGGCCCCAACCGCCGCCCAGGTACCCGGCTCCCTCTGACCTGAGGCGGTCGCCTCCGCTTTTCCCCCACACGTACTACAGGCCCCGCGATGTTGGTTTGCGGGAGGGACCCCTCTCGCCCCCTGCGTACTTGTACCTGCCTGGGCCTGACTAGTTTCTGGCAACCCTGCTGAGTCCTGGTCGGGCCATGGGACCCATGACCCCACCCACCCCATCCTTACCTCCCGATGGGGTACCGGCTGTTCGGTCTGTTCCCTGTTTCCCGAGTTCTCCCCCCTTTCATCCTGGCATTGCTGGCAATGTGTACACTTACCTGCACTCGCGCGGCTGCGGGGTGCGCCGCCATCCTCTGTTGCTTCGGCGTGCGTCTGCTGGTGGTGTTCATGCCTCGTCCCCGTCTCCTCAGAAGGTGCCGCAGTGCGGGACGTCGTCCCTTGATGCCGCACAGACTGCTCCGCCGGTTGTCGCCGCGCTTCAGCTAGGCCATCTACTTTTTTCTCCAGCGTCTCGAAACGACCCATAAATGCATTAAGGGTCTCCAAAACTGCTGCGAGCTGGTCGCCTCGCGCTCGCTGTGCTGGAGGCTCCTCTACGCTGTCCCTCTGTGGAGACAACTGGCGCCTTCCCCCTCGCCTGGGCGAGGGGGAAGGCACAGCCGGGCGCATAGCCTGGTCTGCTGGGGCTGATCGCCCCGGATTCCTGCCTTCCTGTACAGCTGCAGGGGTTAAACCCTCTGCTGCTACCTCGTTTGGGCTACTCTCCACCCTAAACCGGGCCGGGGGGTGCACCGTTCGCGTGCTAGCCCTTGTCCCGCTGATAGGCCCTTCCCCTTCGGCCCCCCTAGTTGGGGCATGCTCGTTTTCATCCTCCCTCTCTGTATCTAACTGCCCGCCTGGGGCCCCACTACCACCTTCCATCTCGGGAGCCAATCCGTCCCCCCCATCGATCCCCATACCATGGGGCCGATCGCTGGGGGGCTGTTCCTGCGTCGCCAGGCTATTTATGGTGGCCTCACATCCACTCATTCGGGCCTGCAGTGCTTCGAGTACCTCCTCCACCCTCTTGGACAGGGGCTTTTTGGCTGGGCCTTTTCCTTTCTTACCGCCGCTACCCTTGGCCATGACCACTGCTCTTCAGAGCCTCCCTTCCTTCAAGGCTGCACTCCCCGTGGCAGTGGCCACCTAACCAGGCTGCTCAACCTAAGGCCTTGCCAGTTCCCCACCCTGCGCCTTTTGTGTTGGCGCTATAGGTGAAGGGGTCTAGCCCTTGCGCCCCTGAGTGGGCTCGCCTGCCCAACCCCTGGCCCTTTGATTCTCCCCCGCTTGGTGCTGGGGCTCCCTTTTTTGCTGCCTGGCCTCACTTACCTGCGATTTGAGGCCCTCTGCTGTTGCCACTCCCCGCTGTTAATGTGCACCTTTGCACCCCTGGCCCTTCTTGGGCTCAGATGCAGGCTTGCTCACGCACCGCGACCCCCCTGGGCGCCCTGAGCGACTGGGCCACCCTGCCCCTTCCTTCCGTTGGGGGCTTACAATACTAAGGCTCAAACAGCCTTTTTTTCTGAGTTCTTTCTTGGCCCTGACCCCCCGCTCCTCAAATCAAGTTTTTGGGCCGAGCTCCACGCTGTTTCCTGCTCCGTTGCAGGCGCGGAATGGCCGCTTCGCGCCTGTTTCCAAGATGGCAGCCACGAAGTCCCGCATCGCGAGACTTCGCCCCAGGCCGCTTGCTCTGAAGACGTCCCTGCCGTGCGCCCCGCCCACCGCTTTCTTCTCTCACAGCTAGTGGGGGGGGGACAAAAACCGCCGCCTCGAGAGCCGCTACCCGTGCCGGGCAGGGCCACGCGGTGACGGGGCTTGTTATTACAATAATGATAACAAAAATTGTCATTTTCATTATTGTTATTTCAATAATGGAAACGACAACTAATAATAACAAAAATAGAAACGAAAATGACATTTTGTGTCTCTTCTGCTTTTAGTAGGAGCAGAAGTAGCTTTTCAGCCATTTCCATTAGGTAATGCAATAGTGGTTTCCAAGTGCTAAAAATATCCTATGTTCACACTAGTAGTAGTATCTCTGCACTGCAATAAGCTTTAATAACTTTAATAAAGTAAAGGCTATTGTTGCAGAGATAGATACAGGTCTTAATTGTAACATTACATACATGTCGAACCTTTTGCTTAACATATTTACTAGACTTGTAGTCTACATGTAGGCCTGCATCACACGTGTGTGACCCTATGTTCCTTCGTGACAGTGTGAACAACTTGGGTTTTTCTTTCTCACTTGGAAACCACTATTGCATTTTCCTAATTAAGATTGATGTGTCTTCTGTCTAAGGGTTGGTTGGGCCAAATATTGAGCTGCTGACCTCGAATATCAAGTAGATGTTCTGAGGTGAGCAGATGAATATTTGGCCTCTAGCTTGGTATGATCTGTGCTAGTTGCAACGCATGCTGAAAAGTCAGTGGTGTTCCCTTCCTTTGCTGTTTTCCAGTCTAAACTGTCTGCTGTCTCTGTGTTCGGTGGGAGAATCCAGGGGCTTTGATGTAAAAGGTTTCCAATCTTTGCTGCAATATTTTCTGCATTTGAAAATGGCCCTGGCCTGCCCTTTTGAAGTCTGGGGATGGGATGTTGCAGGTTTGTCTGTGAGAAGGCCATGCCACAGGTTGGTTCACTAATTATAGACCTTGCAGGAAGGTTCGTTGTAGCAGCTCAGACACCTTTTACATTGTAACATAACTGTGTGTAGCATGTTTTCTGTTTTGGGACAAGTGGAACTCCATGCTGCTGTTTTTGTGATGTGCAGTGCAAAAGACTTCACATAATACTTTTGGGTCAATGGCCTAAGGATTTCTGGTTTGTTTTGCTTGCTCTGTGCTTGCATGATGTACTGCTGCTTTCCTTCTCCATGAGTAGAGAGGCCATTTTGTGAATTTGTGGGTCCACTGGTAATGACTACTCTTGTAACTTGTTTAAAATTGTTCCTTTGCTGTTTCACTGCTGTCCCCTGCTGGAAAGTAGTTCCTTGCCTCTCTGCTAGTGACTGCTTTTGAGAATCTTGCTTGCTGGTTTTGTGGAGAAACAGAAATGCATAGTTTGAATTTAGTTTATTCAGCCCCGCGTGTTTGCTTGCTATACAGGCCTGCAACTGGCCAGACTTTTTTTTTTTTAAGGACCTGTTTGCTTGGACAGGCATTTGGCTTTTGGGGATAGGGTGTAGCTACTAGGGATGCTGGTCTGGATGGGCCTGGTTTGCTTGCAGTGCAGCCCTGAAACTGGCCAGACTTTTTTAAAAGGGCCTGTTTGCTTGGACAGGCATTTGGCTGTCTGGGGACTGAGAGCCTACCCTAGAAAACTACAGGCAGCCAAGGAGAGCATGAAAATGAAGAGGGTTCCGGATAATGGTAAGTGATGGCATGGGGGATTGGGAGGGTCTTGGACCTCTTCTTTGGGGAAGAGGTCAACAAAGAAGCAAAATTAAAAATGTCATTCAAAATGCAAACCTCTAAAGTAATGTGCTTCTTTTTTTTATCCAGTTTGTCTGAGATCTGGCATGATTCCACACTTTGCCTTCCTTTCCTTGTGAACAGAAGAGAAAGTAGGTAGGAGCACGGCAGAAGAGAAGACTGCAGACAACAAGGAAACCCTTTTCCCCTGTCCCCCACTGAACTCATCTCTTCCTCGTCCTCTTCTCGTGCTCCAAAACCAAACCCTTTCCCTCCTACTTCTCCTCTGTCCTGTTCTTCTCTTTGCTTTCATTCTCTTATGATTCGGCTTGTCGCAGGACAGGGAGCTAACTCAGTCCTCCCAGTTCTCCAAGCCAGAAGTAAGGCTTGTCCCAAAGCCTACACCTTCAGAAGACTTCAGGTGGCCAAGGATGTCATGAAAATCGAGGATTCGAAGGTTCAGGATAAAGGTAGGCAATGGCAACGTGATCTATTTTTTTAACCTGCTATGGTTAATTTGGACCCGGTGGGGAAGAGAGTGGACGGGACCTGAGTAAGAGGGCTCTCCATTCCCCGGTGGCAGTGCTTCACACAGCAGCGTTCCCAGCGTTAAGTAAAGTAATGTCCATGCAATGTTAACCCTAGGAACTCCTTGCTGCTGGGTTATGCCACGTCACTGGCCTACCGTTGCCCTGGCACCACCTACCATTGCTGTGGCTCCGCCCCTAGGCCAGGCTCCACTCCTAGGCCTGCCATCCCGTCGGCGGCAAAGCTGGCAGCAAAGCCGGCGGCAGCAGGTTCAACCCACCCACTGCCCCACCAGCCTCCAAACCCACCAGCCGCCACTGGCCTGCACATGTAGCAGCCCACCTTTAGACAGATGGGCTACCCAGGGGTGATGAGAAGCAGAGGCAGGGCTGCCATCTGTCTGTTTACACCCACTGACTTTTGGAATGCAAGGATATGTTCTTACAAACACTTACCAGGTATAGTGTTTGCTACTTACCACAGCTTATGTGAATATTCACATAAGCACATCCCCTGGGATCAGGTCCTAAGACTTTCATCGAACAAAGAAAACTGCAAAGTTTGTTTGTCAAAGTATAGTGTTCAGCAATCTTTCTCTCAGCACAATTGCTAGGAAGAAAAATAGTCTCCTGGCATTTTAAAGATAATAATATAAAAATCCCCCCCCCCTCCCTCAACATGCATTAAACGTCTGCAGTAAATATGTGCTTTTTTTAGCCTCCCAGTTCAGTTGGGTCTTTATCTAAATTAATGCACTGAAGCAGGCCACCTAAGTTAGGCAATCAAATTTAAATAATTCTCTGGGCTCCAGACTATTCATCAAAATTTTCAGGTGAAAAGACATTTTAAGAGATTCACAATCCATTTAGACTTCATTCTTTATGCAGGGCTGGTGGTATTCATTTAAAAACAGGCCTGAATCTGAATCCTGTCCTCTCTTCCTTCACAGAATCCCAGAAATGTCAATTGGCCAAATCCCAACCTTTTCACGTCAGATTAGATGTCACCATTTTTTGCCAATCCTCATTTAGACAAATTTTCATTGTTTTTCAAGAGCACCTGCCCTGAGTAAAGAATGAGTAAAAAACATTTACCGTCTTCAAAAAGATTTTGTAGAATGACAACTCTGAATGTGCATTAAAAGCAGCATATTCGCCCAGGCCTTTGGGAGGGAGGGGTAGGGGGAATGTTCTAGTTCCCCCACCTATATTTATACTGGTTTTTTTTGCCCTGTTTAATATTTTAATATGATGTGAATTTTAAAAAGTTTTAAAAATTTTATTGTATGTTTTAATGTTGTAAGCCGCCCCGAGCTGCATGGCAGGAGGGGCGGGGTAGAAATTTATAAATAAAATAAAATAAATAAAATAAAATATTGCTCATAATCAGCAAGTTGACAACCTGTTAGCTAGAAGTCTTGAATTGAAATTCTCATCTCACTGGTGACCTTGGGGTGGTTGGGTAAGTTGTTTCTCTCTGAACCTCAGCTCTCTTGATATAAAATGGGGTGCCACAAGCATGTCTGGCCAAGTGTAAGTGATGCTGATGGAAGAAGAGTGGTTTCCACCCATTGGATTAACCCAAAATCCTATTATGGGGGCATCTAGTGTTCTCAAAACTACTTAAGCAGATGAATGAATGAAGATGGGTACCTTAAAGTTTGAGTGGTCAGTCTCATTGAATACATGGTGTCATGTTTACCATTGAATACATGGTGTCACCACTTTAGCACATAATAATTCCTTTAAAATTAGCACCAAATAAAAATTCTGAAGAAACATGCCTGTCCAAAATGTTGCTTGGTCCTCCACCACACTTAATGTTCCTAGAACCGGCAGCCAGCTGATTGTGTCTCAGCTATACTGTGGCATACTATTAACGTGTCATTTAAACTTCTCAAGGTACCAGAAAAATATCCATCCAGAGGAATCAGATTTGCTTGCATCAACAAAGCAATGATTTGGGAGTACAGGTTTTTCTCTTCCATCCCCTTGGACTAAAGGGAGTAGAGGGGTGAAGTATCCTCAAGGGAGCTTGCTTCGGCTGCAGTCCACATCACCTACCCATAGCTCCCTAAGCATTGCAGGCCACCAACTACTTGAACACGCTCTAGTTTGACCCACCACCTAAGGTGTGTAGGAAGAGAAAAGAGATGCCAACCAATTTCTAACTGTGACAAGCCTGCACCCCAAGGATTCCTGACCAGCAAGAGGAAGTGTTCTACAAGGAAGTCTAGCATGGACTCTCTGAGTCACTACACTGAGAAGAAAAGTCATATACCTTTGTTGTTGTTATTATTATTATTATTATTAACAAACATTTATATAGCGCAAGCAGTGTACCTGGCACTTTACAAAGTAATAAAATAGACACGGTCCCTGCCCCTAGGGCTTACAATCTGAGAGACAGGAGCTGGGGGAGAAACTTAGGAAGGGGAACAGAGGGAGAGACAAGGGGTCTAACATTCATGAAGATGCGAGATATCAAGTGCACGTGCTTGGCTTGTTGTGTTCTTCTTTATACCATTTTAAACTTTTGCCATACTTACTTTACTTCTCCTAATCTGTTTTTAGAAAAATCAGTAGCACAGTGATATCTTTTATTGGGCCAACTCCAATTGGTGGAGGTATGCAAGCTATCGGCCCTCACAGGGTCCCCGGACCTGCCAGACAAAGGACTCTGTGAGGTCCGAAAGCTTTCATATCTCCACCAACTGGATTTGGTCCAATAAAAGATATCACTTTACTACTTTGTCTCTGTTGCCTAAATTTGGGACCAACATGGCAAGCCCTACTTTCTCTACACTTTAGAAAAATCAACGTTCTGTCTACTGTTTGTCCTTCATTTAAAGATATAAATTCCCTGTGAGCCATGGAGGCCTGCTTGTGGGTACCTTAAAGTAGGGGAATACTACAAGTGCAACAAAGGAATATTGAAAGAAGTAGTGAGACTTGCTAGTCCGTATCCAAGAGGAGGATCCAGAGTAGCTCAGAGTCTAGGGCCTGAATGTTAATTCTTGTTTGCCCAAGTTTCCCTCACTTGGACAGGAACTTCCCGAGCATAAGTACCGCCCCACCCTGCAGAGAGTGCTGCCCATCATGAGTCGTTGATTCCAAGGCCAGGGAGCTATTGTATAACAAAAAGCATCTGGTTCAAGCAAAATGGAGGAAAGGCTAAACTGATGCTGGTCAGAATGGGGAAATGCTTGAAAGACTAGCAAGGACAATGTCCAGCCCCTTCTTCTTCAAAAGATGCTACAAAAGATCTGCACCCAAAAAGGTGATCGGAATCGCCTACAGGAGTCAGTGAGCCTAGGCAGTCAATTGGCATTACTAACAGGAAAATCCCCCCTCCCATCCCCAGAGTGTGGCTTAAATAATCCTCTCCCAATAATCCTCTCCCAAAAACCTGGCAATTGAGGATTGGTGTCATCTTCCCCACTCTGTCTGTATAGAGGTGGCCCAGGATGCCTGGAGTCTTGGGTGAAACAGGGCTGGCTGACAGTTTGTTGACTGTTTTCCTCTCTCAGAAGCCTGGTGACTGAGGATTGGTCCTATCTGCCTTCCTGGTCCGCCCCCCCAGTATGTAAGCAGACAAGGCTACATGGAGGCAGCAGCTGAAGGGCAGCACCAAAGGGTGCTGTTGGTCTTTCTTGGGTCATTAGTGGCCAGGATGGCCATGAAACTTCATTGCCCTGGAGGAGATTTGGTTTTCTTTTTCTGTCATTCTCAACTGCCTTCATGTGAAGGACTTTGCTAGAACTTCAGCCTCCCCAAGAAATTGTTACTTGTGTTTTATTATTTTTTATGGGGGACACGTTGTGAGAGAGGGAAATGGTAATGGGGGGCGGGGAGAGGAAGAAGGCCCCTGGTGAAAGATGGGGGCGTGGCTGAGAGTAGAGTAAAAAGCTTCTTGAGTTAGTCACAGACCCTTTGTGAGAGAGCGCCTAGGCTTGGGGAAAGGGGACTTCTCCAAGTGATAGAGGAGTGGGAGTAGGTGGGATGGGATGGTTGGACATGGGGAGGAGTGGGGTTTATTTTATATATATTTGTGCTTTTTCAATTATTGTAAGCTGCCCTGAGTCACTTCTGGGATAGAGTAGGTTATATAAAAATAATCTACTTCTATATCACTCTCCCTGTCACTGCCCACCACATGGTACTTGAAGCACTTCACAACATAAAACAAAACAACATAAGTCTATTTTAAAACAATTTAAAGGGGGAAGGTAAAGCGGGAAGAGAAACACATTAGGTGGAAACAGCTGTGGATTCTAAAAGCACCTGGAGAATAAATAAGTCTTCGGGTGCTTCTTAAAAGGTGAGGAGGGAGGAACTGAGACAGACATATAGAAGGAGCAAATTCCAGACTGAGGGGCTCACAGCAGCAAAGGACTGGTCACCCACCAACTTAAGGTGGGTGATCATAAACACATAGTAATTATAATAATGTCAAGTGCACATGTGTGCGCACGCACACACACACATGCACACACAGGCTTAGCATAACTCACTCTGACCACTTAAGCAGCATGGGAGCTCCATCTGCTTCAGAAGCTGCTACCTGTCTCTGAAATGCAAAGGTTTTCCATGGCAGATCATCCACTCTTTTCCATGGCTACCAGACCCATTTTCAGTTCTGGAATTTCAGTTACAGGAATAGGGACGGAGCATAGCTCAAGTGGTAAGAGCACCTGCTCTGCACATATAAGGTCCCAGGTTCAATCCCCAGCATCTCTACCTCTGGTAGCATACCTGGGTAAGGATGGGCAAACAGAACCAAGTTCAAAAATCAAGTTGAGTTCACACTGAACTCAACCAGTTTGGTCAACCAAATTGAACTTTTGAACCACGTTTGCCCATCCCTACACCTGGGGGAGGCCCCTGCTGTGGGCTTGGAGGGGTCTCAGGTAGCACACTGGGATGGCCTCTGCTAGAGACCCTGGAAGAGCCAGATTTGGACCTAAATTTGAAAACCCTGCTGTCATGTCAGGTTGTGACAATACTGGGCTAAGATGGACCATTGGTCTGACACAGTTTAGTTTAGTTTAGGGATTGAAGCTGAACTGCATGTTGACCACTTTCTGGGCACTCTGCATGGCCATCTTCCCTTTGAAACATTCACATCATAACCAGAAGGGTCGGGAAGCACCAAAATAACATTGATTGTAACAAAAAATAGGTAGGTGACTATCCCAAGTACAAAACTCCAAAACCAGAGAAGAGAAAAGAGCAGAAAATTATTTGGGGTTCACTAGAGAGCTAGCCAGAAGATTTAATCAGAAGCAATTGGATACTACACAGAAGAACACTGTAGAAAATTCTAAGATAGTCAGACACCTGTTCATAACTTTATGAGCTCAGCAGCCTTATTTGTGTTCACTGGTGTTTTTGTTCATTTGTTTTTGGCCAATTCTGACAGGAATTAAAAATACCCGGAACTATCTGAGGAAGCAAGCTGCCTCACACACCTCTTGGAAATTCTAATTTCTACACTTTACTGAAACTGCACTCAGGTGCCAAGGTATGTCATTGTTTTGGCGTGCCAGTGTGGGGATCAGCATGCACCATATTGCATGGTTTATACAACTCAACAAAAAAAGCAGATGAGGCTGTTTTGGTCCCCGTGGAAACCTAAGCTACCATGAAAAGGTTCACATGTTTTTCAGGACTGTAATCAGGATGCTCTGGGTAATTCAGAAATTATTCCTTATAATAGTTAATTTGAGAGAGTTACATGAGGAAGACATCAAGAAAATGAGGAAATTATATTCAGCAAGGCTGCATCAGATTCAAGTGGGATTATAGGCAACACAAAACTCAGAGGCAGCAGGCTAAGTTGCCTGGAGATGGAATAATTATTTTGTGTAGTTTTAAAAAATGTACTCATACCCCAAGAGGGTTTATTGTTAGGCAGCTTGTTTTTCTCCTTTATCAGCATATGGGTGAACACAGTGTAGTACAACAACAAACTGCAAAAAGCTTTGAGGGAAATTTGAGCTCCTTTGAATTTAATGGAAAAATTCCTGTTGACTTCATGGAGCAAGAATTTCACCCTCCCAGTGTAGTCCTGTCTGTTGTTTAATGACCTGGAAAGGGGAGTAAGGAGCTAGGTGATCAAATTTGCAGATGACACCAAGTTATTCAAGGTAGTTAAAACATGAGTAGACTGTGAAAAAGTACAGGAGGATCTTGCGAAACTGAGTGACTGAATATTTAAATGGCAGATGAAATTTAATGTGGACAAGTGCAAAGCGATGCACATAGGGAAAAATAATCCAAACTTTATTTACACAATCCTCAGGTCTAAATTAGGAGTTACCACTCAGGAAAAGGACTTTGGACTCATCATTGTGGAAAATATATTGAATCTTCAGCTCAGTGACTGTCAAAAAAGCAAAAATTGTTTGTAATGGGATAGAGAATAAAACTGAAAATATCATAATGCCACTATATAAATCTATGGTGTGATTACACTTTGAATATTGTGTGCAGTTCTGGTCGTCCATCTCAAAAAAGATACCGTATAAATAGAAGGGCAACAGAAATTATAAGGGCTATGGAACAGCTCCTGTATAAAGAGAGGCTGGATAGGTTGGGGCTCCCTAGCCTGGAGAAGAGACGGCTGAGAGGGGATATGATAGAAGTTTATAAAATCATGAGTGGTGTGGAACACGTGAATAGGGAATGGTTATTATTTACCCTCTCAAACAGTACTAAAATTAGGGGACACTCCATGAAACTAACAGGTAGCAGATTTAAAACAAATAAAAGTGGGGGTTTTTAGGAGCTGAACCGAATAGTGCTTTCGGGTTCTTGGGCCAAATTTCGAAGTTCCGGGCCGGGTACCTGGCAGCACTTCGGCATCACCAGCGAAGCTTTGGGGCTTCGCCAGTGAAGCGCCACCTGTTGCAAATCCCTGGAAACTTTGGAACTTTGGAAACTCAGAAATCTTCAGCGCCAAGTTGGTGCCTCAACACATGTTGCCTTCGCAGAGCAACATCGTGACTTGGGACATAGTCAGATGGGGAATGCAGCTTACTGTGCCTACATGAAGCAGACATGGCAAGCCAACATTGCATTCTGCCACTCCCTGATGGAGCATGCCGGGGGTGGGGGGTGTAGCCCAATGGTTGGATGCCACTCTGGCTGCTGGCATGCAGGTGCCCCCACAGCCAGACCTCCCACCACTACCAGCACTGTCACCCAGGATTCTCACCAATCTCAGAGTTCCCCAAGGGAGACCTGCCCCTGCCCCTGCTGGGGCCCCTGGTTATGGGAGTTCTGCTGCTCCTGCTGTGGTAGATGTCAGTGCCTCCTCCCCTTCCTCTACCAATTCATCTGAGACTGGCAGCCAGATGAATTGATGATTTCAGGGAAGATGAGGGTTCCTCCTTGCCCTGTCTCCTCTGACTTTGGGTTAGGTTAAGTAGGTAGTTCTTAGTATTACTTTAGTTAAGGTAGCAGTGGTTAGATAGAAGTAGTTGTAGGTTAGGTGTTTGTTATAGTTAGGTAGGA
Source organism: Sphenodon punctatus (assembly GCA_003113815.1). Taxonomy (NCBI): domain Eukaryota; kingdom Metazoa; phylum Chordata; class Lepidosauria; order Sphenodontia; family Sphenodontidae; genus Sphenodon; species Sphenodon punctatus. Next base: position 740,038 of record QEPC01002018.1, read on the forward strand.
TAATTTAAAAAACAAACAAACAAAAACACCGTCCTCTCATAGACTGGTACCTTGTCATGGTTGTGGGAGCTTATTCCCTCTCTCCTGTACAGTCTCCAAAAACTCTTCACGGCATCATCATTAACAGATTCAGACAACACCTGTCAAGGGAGGAGGAGGGAACTACAGGTCTCCCAAGCGGGAGGAAGGGGGGGGAGGGGGTTTCCCACACACACATGCGCCCCATGCACACATCTGCGCAGAATACACCTGGGGGTCCCAGCAAAGGTATAAGTGCCCATCAGGATAGCAATTGGACCGGTCTGCATTGCAGAAGCTAGGTCCTTATCATCATAGGGCACCAGGAATTCCCACAGCTCGAGGCCACAGTCAGACACCCAACACCCTTCACCATTCAAGAAGAGGGGAAGGACTACGAGGTGGGGGGGTAGTACTGAGACTTGGGGGAACAGTAGGGGCCCAGGCACTGGGACGGATCATGGCAAGGGAGGGGGAGGGTACCAGACTCTCTGCAGGGGGGAAGGGAGGCAAGCCCTGGGAGGGGGAAGGGCTCTCACGCTCATCACCCACGCTGCTCACTCACTCGCTCACTCACACGGCGCCAAGGGGAAGACAGGTACCCAGGGAACCCACACAACACAATATACACAATCCAATCCAATAATATTCCTAATCACACTTAACTCACACAGGCCGGTCTGCTCTGCTCAATCACCAGTGTTGAGTGTTCTGTGGCGCTGGCATTTGTATTGGATGCCCCGCCCACTGTGCGAGCGCGTAGATGCGCTAAGCTGCATCGAAGGGGCCTGGCCAATTCCCCGCTATCGTTGGAGTTTCCCTCTCTGGCCGGCAGCTGTTGTGCCGGCAGTGGGGTTTCCTGTGTCGGGGGAGGGGGTCCCGCCCTGCTGTGGGTGGTGACAGATCCGGCGGGGAAACCCGGGAGCCGGGGCCCAGTCCCCACCCATGTCCTTGAGCCACCGACTGGCCCCGCTGATGGGCGCGCCCATGGGTGGGCATGACACCACCACACAAGGGCAACTACAACCATGCAGAAATAAAAAATTTTAAAAACAAACAGTAGTGTATACTGTGTACCCACTGCATGGCCCACAATCAGCAGTGAGGGCACCCACTTTTAAAATAAATCATTATATTTCCAACCAAGCAGTGCACACAAAAACAGACTAGCAAGAGTAGGACATTTGCTCAAGATGACAAACTTTCACAATTCTCCTTCCTCCCGGGAGGGGCAACCTTTTGCTCATCATGGTGCTGCTGTCTAACTGCCAAGCGGACTGCCAAGCAAACCAAGCGATGACCTGGCAGTACCCAATATTTAAACAAAAACAAAAACAAAACCTGGCATGCTGCCTGGAGGCAGCCAGAGAGACCCTTCGTAAAGAAAAGACAACTTGCATCAACAACATAGAGTACTATGCAGATCCTTCACACCAAATGCCAGTCAGCCCAACAGTCAGCACATTTTTCACCCCCTCACCATCTCCGGGGCACCCACTTGACATGGAGGATTGGACGGTGTGGCACTGAGAGACCAGGGATAGGAGTCAGGCAGAGAGAGCCCTCTGGCTCATCATGGTGCTGCTGTCTGACTGCCAAGCCAAGTCAAGCCAACCAAGCAGCAGTAGCCAGCCAGCAAGCAGTGTGCCCCCCTGGAACAAGATTATTATTTTTTAAAAGCATGGTATATGATGCAAACTCCCCTTGCCCCAGCATCTGGAGGCAGCCAGAGAGATCAACAACACAGAGTGCAATACAAATCCTTCCCACCAAAAACCAGCCAGCCCAGCAGACAGCACGTTTTTCACACCCCTCACCCTGCCCCTTCTGGGGCACCCTCTTGTCATGGAGGCTTGAACAATATGGCACTGAGAGACCAGGTATAGAAGCCAGATAGAGAGAGCCCTCTGGCTCATCATGGTGCTGCTGTCTGACTGCCAAGCAGCAGTAGCCAGGAAGCAATGTGCCCCCTGGAACACATTTTTTTAAAAACAAAAAACCATGGCATGCAAACCCCCATGCCCCAGCATTGACCCTATGCACAGGCAGGCCAAGCCAAGCCAAACCATGCCATGCCATGCTATGTGGGAGCACACCACCCCCCACCACAGTCGAGCCCAGCCCAGCCCAGCTGAGTACTCACAGTTGTGTAGCAGCACACAGCCAAATTAACCAGAGAATGGGAAATGGCTGTGTGCATATATGTGTGCCAGTTTGGGTTTTTGGCACTTCTCTTTCTATTGGCTGCAGCTTGTAATAATCAAAACTAGCCATCTGGCTTGGCCAGCCATTCAATTCAAAATCTGCCTTACCCCATGACATAACTGTCCCCTTCCATTCCCTGCCCCCTACCAAATATGGCACTGTTTCCAGAAACTTCTCCAAGTTTGTCCAGCAAGCCCCAGGCGCGCAGGTGCTTCTGAAATTTCTGAAGGGTTCAGAAGTTTCCCAAGAAACAGCTGTGCTCCCTGAAACTTCAGAAACCACCATTTCTGGGTTGAAGACCCCAAACTTCGGTGATTTCCAAAGTCTTCATTTCAGCACTCATTTTTTTTTTCACTCAATGCACAAGTAAGTTGTGAAATTTGTTGCCAGAAGATGTGGTCAAGGCCAGTAGTATAACTAGGTTTAAGAAAGAAATAGATACGTTTCTGCAGGATTGGTCCATTGGCAGCTATTAGCCAGGTAGGTTTGGGAAATGCAATCTCTTACTGTCGGGAGCTGGGGAGTGAACAGCAGAGAATGGATTGCCCCATTGTGACCTGCTGGTACTTCTTCAAGAGACTGAGACTGGCCACTGTCAAAGACAGGTGCTGGGCTTGATGGACCATTGGTCTGACCCAGTATAGCACTTCTTATGTTCTTATGTTAACACCAGAGCTAGACCTTAGTACTGTTGTGAGTGCCATTTGTTTCAGTAAGAGTTGTGCTGGCACTCAACAGCCACAGGAATGTGCCATACAAGAGACCAAAGTTATATATAGCTGATTTTAAAAGAAGTTTGAACAAGTTTCTGGAAGATAGGTTCATTAGCAGCTATTACTCTGTGGCTTGTGGGAGCACGCATGCAGCTGCTCCACATTCACACAGGAGGTCAGATCTGTGGCTCATGGGTGGCCATGCAGGGTAGTAGCTCATCTGAGAAGAGGCAACTCTAGTCACAATTCCAATTGATATTTGATATATTTCCATCGGGTTTTTTCTGCCTGAGCTTATATGATCATATTTAAGTCTCAAAATGGGGTCACGGGTCAAATGATTGGGAATCACTGCACTAGCAGCTAACTTACCATAAATATATTTTAAAACCAAACAATTACTTGCTTTTACTGCATACTGTCATCATATTCCATGTGTATACCATGTGGTTAATGAACCCATGACATAGGTTCATTACATTATTGTCCCTCTCTGAATTATTTTTCTTACCTGCACTCCTTGGGTTAGACTTTATTTTTTATAGTTATTAAATTATATAGACAAGGGGGAGCTAAATAACATGAGATATGACATTTTAGAACTGAATTTTTCACCTGGCTATGGAATATCAGCATTTCATTTGCCTGAATTTAATTTATATTTGAATTCTACAAATATATCCCCAGTACAGCAAAGTGCTTGCCTTAAACGCATACTCACTTGTAAGCACATGTTTATGTCCCAGTGAAAACAAGTTCCAATTAGACATAAGTATTACTTAATGTTGAAAATGTACTTAAGTAGTTTGGAGGTTATAGTTGTGTTATGTTTCATTAATACAAACATACTAGTACAATTTACACAGCTATCTGCACACTTTTACTTCTTTCATTTAAAAAATTCATATAAGTCACAAATCTCTCATCAAACTGGAGGGATTATTTATTGTTGTTGTTTTGTTATTAAAGTTTTTATATAGCACCAGCAGTGTACCTGGTGCATTACAGTTGTTAATTATAGACTGGGTCCCTGCCTCAAGGGATTACAATCTAGGAGAGATGAGGGAGAGGAAATGATGGGGGGAGGGGCGGACAGTGTCAGGCCCATCCAGCAAGGCCTGGGGGTCTGGGGAAGGGTCTGCCTGGGGGATGTCAGCACTCCCATACCTGGCAGGTTCCAGGGAGGAGAAGCAGCAGCAACGCCTCCACAGCCAACCCAAAAGCAGCTTTTGCTGCAGCCGCACCAACGGAGCCTGCACAGGAAACTAAGGCACTGCTGCCAGCACAAGCAGCGGCGGACCCAGGCAGCACAGCAAGAAGTGCTTTGCTCCGCCCAGGCACTTCTGGCCCGTCTGCCATAGCCACGCCCCCACATCACAGCCTCGGAGCTCAGAGCACCTACGCCAGTGTGATCTGCAGCCCTCAGGGGATAAAAGGAGTGCTCTATCCCCCCATGGTTGCCAGTGATCAGTGAAGCCCCTTGACTTCCTTGTGTGTGGTATTCTGAGAGGACCCCTGACCTTAGAGTGCAGACAGTGAGAGAGAGAGAACGGGCATGTGAAGTGTGGGCTGTGTGTATTGTGAGTACTTGAGCCTAACCTGTGACATCCCTACATCTGTTATCCCCCTCTGGGTGGACAGGGTTCCCACTTGTGTGCGTATCCTATCCCCCTTCCCGCTCTTCTTGGGTATAATGCACCTTGTTTCCCCCACACACACACACACACCTTATCCTCCCCCAAGCCCTTGGCCCTGGTTCCGGTGTGGGAGGAGGTCTTGTATTGTGTTGTGTGTTGTGTGGGCGCATACCCCTACAGGGTTCTGGTGTTGCACGCCACCTCCCTGTGATGATCTAGGCTGGGGGTGTATATCCCATTAGCCAATTACAATCCTGAGGGATATATTTCAGGTGGGTGTTGACTGCCACAAGGGACCATGCCCTTCCCGTCCCTTGACCCTCCCTATTCCTCACAAACAGAGAGAGATACATTCATGAAGTTGAGGTTGCAGGTGCATGTGCTTAGCTTAGTTACACAGGAGAGGGGGGCTAAGGGGATGAGGAGCTAGGGAAAGCATGATGGAAGAGGGAATTTTGAAGGAGGGATGTATCATGTGGGGCCCAATAGGGCTCTTTCCTGGGTCTGGTGCTACTCAACATGTTTATTAATAACTTGGATGAAGAAGAGGAGGAAATACATATTAAGCTTGCAGATGACACAAAACTAACGTCTTGGGAGATAGAACTAGAATTCAAAGAAAAAATCTTGATAGTTTGGAAATCTGGGCTAAAATTAGGAAAATGAAATTCAACTGAGATAAATGTAAAGCTCTGCATTTAGGGTAGAAAAAACAAATGCATAAGTATAAAATGTGGGATACCTGACTTGGCAGCAGCATATGTGAAAAGAATTTAAAGACTGTGGTTGAACACAAACTGAACATGAGTTAGCAATAGCATGTTGCAAAAAAGAGTAATGCAACTCTAGGCTGTATTAACAAAATAATTGTTTTACCCAAGTCAACGCAAGTGATCATTCTTCTCTATTCATCACCGGCCAGACGTCACTTGGAGTATTGTGTCTGTCCAGTGCTTGGTGCCTCATTTCAAGAAGGACGTTGACAAACTGTAGTAAGTTCAGAGGAAGGCTGGGCAACAAAGCAAATAAAGCATCTAGAAAGTAAGTCTTATTAGTAAAGATTAAAGGAACAAGGTTTATATGAGAAGATATATCCTAGCAAAAAGAAGTTTAAGGGAGACACAATAGTATACTTCAAATATCTCAAGGGCTGCCAACAAGAAGATGGCAAGGAAGTGTTCTTCATTGCTTCAGAGAGCAGGACTAGAAAAAATGGGTATTTTCAGAAGTGATGCTACCACTGGTTGTGATCTCTGAAAAATGTATGGAACAACCGGTGGTAAACACTACCATGGTTCGGGGCAAAGTGTGGTAAGGCGTACCATCATGTCTGTTCTGGGTGCCGGCCTACCCCGGGGCAGGGGGGGCGGCCGTTACCCTGGATTAGGTCTAAGTGTGGTAGTGTCACTTCTGAAAATACCCAATGACCTCAAATTACAGGAAGATAGATTTGGTTAGAAATCATGAAAAAAATCCTAACAGTAAGAGCTGTTCAGCAATGGAACAACTTGCCTAGGAAGGTCATAGGATCTCCATTACTGAAGGTTTTCAAAAAGAGCTGGAAAGCCATCTGTCAGGAATGTGGTAGTTGTAGTCATTCTACATCCAAGCAGGGAGTTAGAGTAGATGACCCTCAAAATCCCTTCAACTCTGGCATTACAGAAATAGATACAGATATGGATTTTAAAAATACAGTAATGGTTAGAGCAGAAAGAAAATGGTACACAGCAGTAATGAGGGACTATGTTAACAGTAGATAAAAGTTAAATATGCAATAGACTGGAAGATGTTTACAGGTTTTTGTAGTGGCTAGAGAAGAAAAAACCCTAAGAGAAATCTTCCCAAGATCACCACTTTTGGCCTTCAAACAACGCCCAAACATCTCACAACTCACCATGTGAAGCAAACTCCCTGCCACCCAGAATACCCCAATGTCAACAGCAACAAGACCCTGCCAGAACAGCAGATGCAAACCTTGTCAACATATTTCCACCATTTCCACTGTCAGAAATAAGGTGTGAGTAGAACTGTTAGGGATGGGCAAACGCGGTTTGGAAGTTTGGAGTTCGGGCCGAACACGGCCTGTTCGGACGACCGAACATGAACCCGAACCCGAACGCGAACATACCGAACACCGAACGGCAAAATGGCCGAACAGTTCGGTCAGTTCGGATTGCGTTCGGGTGAGTTCGGGTGGCAAAAAAAGGTTCACTGTAAGGTGACAGGGAAGGGTAGTACTAGTCACTGAGGAGCAGACTTCCAGGCACCAGGGGTGGAGAGGCTTGCAAGAAATGAAACTATCTGCCTCCCCCCATCCCAACACCTTCTGAGCTAGTCACTGTTCCTGAACAGCAGGCGTTGAGTAGGATTATTAGATTGCTTTAAGTTTCATTTCAGTTTTGTACTGAAATGAAACTTAAACCTTAAACTGAAACCTTGTGTT
>QEPC01002018.1:751133-764232 GCA_003113815.1 Sphenodon punctatus
TGTTTGTCTTCTCCCATGTCTCTCCCACTGTCCCCTCTCCTTGTCTCCCCCTCCTTGTCTTTTAGATTGTAAGCCACAGGTAGGGACCGCAGCTGATTATATGTTCTGTACAGCGCCAGGTTGTTGCTGGCGCTTTATAAATGTTTAATAATAATAATAATAATAATAGCATTAGTGATTTAGTTTTAGTGTTTGTAGGAGTAGACTTGTGTACTTATTAGATAATCCATTTAGTTCATAGCATTTAGAATAGTTAACAGCAGTTAGATTTAGTGTAGATAGATATATATAATATTAGATTTTTTTTAAAAAAACATATAAAAACAAAAACAAAAAAAGAAAACCATATAAAACCCAATAAAAAACCAAGAAACCATATAAAAAACAAAAAAAACACCCATAACATTTCCCGAATGCGGCCCAACAGAACGGCCAAACGGCCGAACAGAACAGCGAACGGCCGAACAGAACGGGCGAACTGAACACAGCCGAACAGAACGGATGAAACGAACGCAGCCGAACCAAACGGCTGAACCCAAACCGTGATCTGTTCGCCCATCCCTAAAAACTGTATTTGGAAAAACCATTCCAAATACAAAGAAACTACACCTGTAAATCCCAAAATGTAGTGTACTTCATTCAGTGCACCAAATGCCAGTATGGAAACTATGTTTGGTGAAACCCAGCAACCACTGCACTTAGTATAAATTCCCACAGACATACAATTGCTAACAAAGTCACTGACTCAACAGTGGGCACTCACTTCTCCCAGCACATCCACGCCATCGCCGATCTCTCACATCTCTGAGTTCTTATCCTCAAAGGAAACTTTCAGAAGACGGGCCTGGGAACTAAGGCCATTTTCAGACCTCCCCCCACACATGCACGCGCATATTTTCGGTGGGGGGAATGCGCAAGCCAGGATATGCACGGGGATCGGCTGGTATAAAAAGCCCCCTGTGCGGCTTTGTCAGTAAACACCCGCAGGGATGCAGAGATGGATTTCCTGGCTTGCACATTCCCCCCACACCCAGAATATGCACGGGGGTGAGGAGGTCTGAAAGTGGACTAAGATTCATAAACTTATTTGACACCAAAACAATGGACTTAACAAAGACCTAAACTTCTCTAGCCACTACAAAAACCTGTAAACATCTGACAGTCTACTGCATATTTAACTTGTGTTATCTACTGTTAACATAGTTCCTCATTACTGTTACGTACAGTTTTTTCTGCACTAGCCATTACTGTGTTTTATAAATCCATATCTGTATCTATTTCTGTAACCTTCTTCTGCAGTTTCTTCTTTGCACCACACACCCTCTAGTCTTTTTCCCTTCTCCAATATTTTACCTTTCCCCCTCATTCTGTTGCCATTGTCTATTCATCCCCCACTGTGCTTTGCTTATCATCAGTTCTACTCACCTTATTTCTAGTGCTGCTTATTCACTCACTAACTTCCTGTATCTTTTAATGTACCCCACCCTCCCTTCACACTCGTCCCCTTTGTATTGCTTATCTCCCCCTGTTCTCACCTTCTGTTACTATGGTTCATTTATCACCCTTCCCTCCACACACACACACACACCCCCCGTTACATGATATATAGCCACTGTACTTTGCTAAAAACAATAAAAGATATAATTTGAACTACTTTGTCTCCACCTATGTGCCTTCTCAGCAGACTTTAAAGCTGAAATTTGATGAAAATTATATGTTCTGCTGTGTTTTAAGCACTACACATTTCACATGTGTATGAAATCTTATTAGCATCATCACTGTTTGCTTTGAAGTGATATTTATTTATCGATACAAACTTTTATCCAAAAACTGCCTTAACAGACTAGATAGTATGTTTCTCATTGTTAAAGGATGATCACGTGGGATTTACAATTTAATTGTAAGGACAAGTAGCACATACAGCGGACATGACATGGACAAGACTGTGGCTGGCAGCAGGGAAGATGTGCTCTGATGAGGAAAACTCCCAACTTGATCTAATTTAGAGCCAAGCAGAGCTTCAGGAATGTGTAAGAATTAATCTTTTTATTTATCCACAGTGAAAGGAGAGAACTGAGGACAAGTGAAATAAAATTAAAATGGGTGGTTTTGTATTTTCTTCACAACCATTGCAACGGAGCCCTTGGCAGTTAAAGTTCAGCAGGACACTACTGGATTTTTTAACAGCTGCCTGGTCATTGCATTCGCATTTTTCTTGGCAGGGGGTAGGAACATTCTTCTGAATCTGACCTATAATGTGATCGTTGTTGGAGATCCAAGAGCTTAAATAGAAAGGAAAAAAGAAAAGCTGTTATTTTTAGTAGAACAAATGTAGAAATTTCTCCCTGATTTTAGGTACCAGTTCACCAAAGTAGCTAAGCATGTGAAAACAATTGTGTATTGTCAGGGGTTTTGAGAGGAAGAAGAATAGGAGTCATTAAACACCGTGGGGACAATCCGACGGCCTGCGTACACTGCCCGCAGACACCGGGCTCAGGCCGGAATGTGCGTGCTCGCATGTGCATGCGTGCCATGTGTGCAGCACAGCTGCCCAGAGCTCACGTGCACACAGGAGTGCATGCGTTCTGACTGGGCGCCGTGCGTGAGGGTTGGTGTATGTGGGCTGTTGAATTGTTCCCGTGTTTATATGTTTTAGTAGACACTCATTTTATATCAAATATCTTCCCCATCCACTAAAAGCTGTTTCTTGCTCCTATCTTTTTCGCCAACTAGTGCAGCTTCATTTTTTTTTTCCCTGTGAATCTTTAGGAATTACTCAGTCTTTGTGAACTGACTCCTTAATAATTTCTATAGAGTTTGGGGTTTTTTTCCTTATGGTTTGACGCAAGCCCTGTCAAATAACTGGATCTTGCTTACATATAGACGTTTCCCTAAATATACCTACATTGTTCATTCACAAGTGTTTTTTGTGCATTCCTATTAGTTCTGTCCCTTTTTCCCCATGAGCCTCAGTGTCTTTTCATCTTGGCATCTTAACAATGTACTGGCCACATTCCCTATTACAAGCCAATTAAACCCATTTTGATGAATTTGAGTCATTTATAATATATTGTACATGGCATGGAAATAGATTACAAAAAAACTTGAGCACAAATAGGGCATAGGTCATTCATGAATAAAGCGCTTATTGTCTTATACTGGATGTCTTTCTGTAATCTGAAATGAAAGTAGCTAATGTACTCTACTAGTCTTGTATGGCAGCCTATTCTATTGTGTCGGAAAACCTCCCTAATAAAATCTATTCTAGTATAATGATAACAGTAGAGCAACTGTGCTCTGAATCAGGATTGTATTATATAATGAAGGAAGATGTTCAGAGAGTTTTCCAATACTATACAGCTTGAACACATAGAAGTTGTTCTTCATAGAAATTAAATAGCCTGGGTTATATGTGCTTTTTGTTAGTGATTTTAGCTTATTGTTTTGCATGCAAAATAACGGGGTTTCAGCCTGCAAGATGCCAAGAGTGTATTACAGTCAAATTACAGTGCTTTGCATGATTGGGACCAACATGCTCTATACCATGCCGGATCAAGTAGTCTCTGAGCACACTCACCACTAATAAATAAGTTTATCAATGTTCAGGAAGGTCCCAATTCGGAAACCTGTGAAACAAATACTGAATTTTAAAGATGTGCTTATTTAACTGCTATTGATTTCCATGGAACTACTCATGTAGTTAAAGCTAAGCAACATACTTAAAACATTTGTGAACATGGATCATTATAGTTTCATTCTGTTTCCTTACAATTATTTATTTATTTTATTTATTATTTAATCAATTTTTACTCCGCCCCTCTTGCCTAACAGTGACTCAGGGCAACTAACAAATTAGTAAAATAAAAACAATAAAATCAGTAACATCATCATAAATATAACATAAATATATAAAACCCACATCAACCTTATTTTGCTAATCTGCCTAAAAATCAATCTCCCACCCAAATCCAGCTAACCCTAATTCCCCCCTCCCCCATGCCTGACGGAAGAGCCAGGTTTTACAGCACCAGCGAAAAATAAGGAGATTCAAGCTAAGGCAGATCTCCACCAGGAGGGCATTCCACAGCGAGAATGCCTGCCTGTCTGTCCAAAACTGCCAATAATGTGGAACATCCAGGAGGGCGCTCCTGGACAACTGCAGAGGCAGCCAGGGATGCAGGGAGTGAGGCAGTTCCTCAGGTAAGCAGGACCCAGGCCATGTAGAGCTTTAAAGGTCAAAAACAACACCTTGAATCAGGCCCAGAAGACAGTTAGGCCTGAAACAAATATATCAGGGATAAGCAAAGTTCCCAAGCCCAAGAACCACGTACCAAAATTTTCCTATCACCAAGAGCCACAAGGTGCATTACACTGAACTCAGCTTCCTCCAATACCAGGAATAGGGCAGAGTAGCTTCCCCCAGATCCACCTCCCCATCAAAGCTCTGGCTCCCAGGTGATTTGGTGGGTTTGGGCAGCAGCAGTAGTGACACAGGTCATGCTCCCCTTGTTCCCGCACCCCCTATGAGGCTTCAGCAGCCAAAATAGAGGCTTGACATCTCTGAACCTGAGGAAACTGCCTGGACACACTCTCAGGCAGCCAGTTCTGGTGAGAGCTGCAGCTGCCATTTGCTCACCTCTGGAATAGAGGCGATATTTCAAATATGGTGATATTTCAGTATTTTACAGTATGTTGTACACTTGGTTACTTTTTCTTTTGTTCTTCATTATTCAGAACTTTGCAACGTTCTACTGCATTGTCACAGAGGTTGACCAATCACATTCACATTCAAACGTTCAGTTTTTTCCAAAGAGTACAGCTAAAGAAACAGAGTACCAAATGATGAAATGCTAGAATACCAAAATGCTGAAGTGAACAAAAACTGTTAGGTCTTCTCTAACTCCTGACTTCCCTCAATTGCACTTTTGTGCTTTTTTTCTACTGTCTCATGCTTCAGGATCCATCCCCCCCCCCCCTGTAACTAAGCTAATCATGTTCCCCTGCAACTTTTCAGCTTCATGAATCTGTCTCCCCACTTCCCCTTGTCCATCCTAGATTATAAGCCCCTTGGGCAGGGACCTGACTCTCATCACGATTCTACAGCACCTGGCACATTGCTGGTGAAATAATAATAATAATTAATAATTAATAATAATAAATACTGAAGTACCAAAATGACCAAAATACCAAAGCAAAAGCAAAGATTCAAAAACCTTTAACAAAGAAAGGACTACCACTTTCATATTTGCTTCACAAAATCAGATGTGAACATACTGAATTTGTCAAATTTTTTATTCATTTCAGATCTAATTACAAGGATGCATCCTAAAACCAGGTTTTTACCGTTTCCAGGGCTACAAAAGGGCAAGACAGACTAAACTGTTTAAGTCCACATCTCCCTTGGTTATTAAATGATGTTTTACAAAGGCTTCTATCATTATTCTCAGTTATCATGACTAGACCCCCCACCTCTCCCCCACTGCCCAGCAAGGACAGAAACAGAATTGCCTCAGTATAGCACAATAGACCTATATAGTCAATCTGAATGTAATTATTGAATTGATATAAATTTCTCTATGTTTAAGAATAAGAAGGATTCCACATCTAGACAATCTTATAACACATCCTACTATGTACCCTTTAGTTGTTAATCTGATTTTTCTTTAGTTCTAAAAATGGGCTTTGCATACTAATTCAGATTAATCAGGTCTGACTGCATGTAATTAAAAATTAGTAAGACAAAGGCAGACCCTAAATCAATTCTTAAAGAACATCTTCCTTCAACTACAAAAGATTAAACTTTATGCATCAATTGTTGCAAAGGGGGAAAACAGTTATTATAGAAGCGCTTGCTAGCATTTTATCATTAAAAAATGAAGCACGTTTGCCTAACAAAATTAAATGATCCAAAGTATAACACACATTACAGAGATCAAGAATTGTGATGCCAACAGTACTAGCAGAATCTTTAGCTACAAGCAGTTGAATAGCACAAGGCCTTAATCTTCCACTGACAGGAAACCAGTCCTGCAAAGAATGACATGTGTGCTTAATCTATTAAGATTAAGTCATTAAGATAAGTATGTTTGTAAATCTTTAAAGAATAAAAGCCTAAAAGGCAGATCTTCTCATGTGTGTTCGTCCCTTCTCACTTGCTGCCCCCCATGCCTGGAACTCCCTCCCTGTCCACATCCGCCTTGCCCCCTCCCTTCATACCTTCAAATCTCTCCTTAAAACTCACCTCTTTCGCTCTGCTCTGTCTGACTCTTTATCCTGCTGAGCCACTATTCCTATGCCTACGATCGGTTTACCCTTATCCTTGCAACATGGACCTGCCTGCTGTCATTCTCATCGTAACCAAGCCAAGCACGTGCACTTGAGACCTCGCATCTTCATGAATGTTAGACCCCTTGTCTCTCCCTCTGTTCCCCTTCCTAAGTCTCTCCCCCAACTCCTGTCTCTCAGATTGTAAGCCCTAGGGGCAGGGACCGTGTCAATTTTATTACTTTGTAAAGTGCCAGGTACACTGCTGACGCTATATAAATGTTTGTTACTAATAATAATAATAATGTGTGTTCAGCTCCAAAGTGAACAGAAAATAAGAAGATGAAATTTTGTACATCCACTCCTATACATTGCAGGATCATTATCATATCTATAGATCCTTATCTTAAGCATGGTGAGCTCAACAATAGTTTGCAATTTTACCTGCTGAATAAACAGAGAATCCCATCACAATGAAAATTAGGTTAGTCCTTCTTACCATCTTTCTCATATTCAGTCTAATTACCTACATAATGACACCAAACATTAAAAAGAGTGACCAACTTTATATACCAGGTACCTACACTTTATTATTTCAGGCACCTACACACATGGGAACCAGTATGGTCCAATGAATTGTGTCATGTGTTGGACTCTGAACTGGAAATCCAGAGTCCATATCTCAGCCTTACTAGGTAGCCTTCAGCAAGTCACAGGGTGTTATCACTAGGGATGTGCGAACACGGTTCGGATGTTCGGAGTTCGGGCTGAAGTCAGCCTGTTCGGACGACCGAACCGAATGTCCAAACTGAACAGTCGAATGGCTGAACAGTTCAGAAAAGTTCGGATGAGTTTGGATAAGTTATGGGGCGGGGAAAACGTGATTTTGGGCAGGGAAAATGTGTCTGGAAGGGGGAGCAGACTTCCTGGCACCAGGGGTGGAGACCAGGGGTGATTTCAGGGCCAAATGATACCGATACCGGGGAAAAAAATTGCTATAGTTATCGATAGCATTATTTTCAGATGTTCGGCCGACTTCGGCTGAACCGAACTCTGCTGAACCAAACAACCAGGTTTCAAACTGAACGACCGAACACCCGAACCGCATTCTGTTTGCACATCCCTAGTTATCACATTAAATGTTTCCTCATTTTTGCCTCCCATTCGATCCCCACTTTTGCCCCCCATTTCATGTGTTGTTCACCTGCTCATGTGTCATGGGGCTGCTGGATGTTCACCCTGGGGCCGCTCCACACAACATGGCTGATGCCATGGCCCGCGGATCCTGCACACACCTGCGTGTGCACATACCCCACAAAAACCTCACACACCTCCATTGCAGGCACACTGTGCCTGGTGGAAAACACACACAGGAGGGTGCATGCAGGACCCACAGACCATGGGATCAGCCCCACTTGTCATTGCTGGAAATTTGGAGCATGCTGTGCAGGCAAATGCAGGGCAACGCGCTACCCGAGGCCACTGCCTATGTGTTGGGGGGGGCACAGGGCACCCATATGGCTGCCCTGTGCCTCCCTCCATCTTCTGGGGTGCATGTGTGCATCACGGTCAGCAGCCTAGGGCATCTGAGGAGTGATCACAAGTCTATGGTTGAGGAAGAGGAGGGAAACACAGGTGGACTGTGGCAGGGAGGAACACCTGCCCATTTGGTGTGGTCCCGTGCAGAACCCGGGTGATGGCTGGGGGGGGCATGGGGCTCCGGGGGGCTCCCCTCTCATGTGCTAACACCCACAATCTCCTATTCTGACTAAGGTTCTTTTCACACAGACACTGGGTATTTTCAGATGTGACGTTGACACGGTGAACCACGGTGAATACCCACCTGTGGTCACCGTGTCCCGTACGTCTGTTTGCGGCGCGCCAGATGTTGGCCACGGTCAATCGGCACATGGGGTTCGTTTGAACCACGCTTCCCGGGCTAGCCGGGGGAAGGTCCCGGGAAGCGTGGTCAAATGGACCCCGGGCCGTGGCCAAGGGAAAGTAACGTCTGGCCGCGTGCCACGGCCCGGGATCCCCGGCGGGATCCCGGGCCGTGGCACGATCGGCCGGACGCGGCGGCCGCATTGGCCCCGCCGCCCGCCCGTCTCCTTGGAGGGCGGGCGGCGGGGTGCGTGGAGGGGGCGGGGCCGTGCGGCCGCACGTTGCGCCGCGCGGCCCCGGCCCCTCCCACTTTCCCCGTACGTCTGTTGGGCCGGTACGGGGTGACCCCGGCGGGGAACGAAGCCGGTGGTGCCGGTACGGGGCCAAAGGGCCCCGTATCGTCTGAAAGTACCCATTCTAACACTGATAAAATGGGTGTTACATTTTATTATACATGTTGCAGGGCACCCATAGAGCACACCTGCAGCTCTGCAACATGTATAATAAAATGTAACACCCATTTTATCAGTGTTAGAGTGACTGTGTGCAAAGGGCCTTAGTCAGAATAGGCAATTGTGGGTGTTAGCACATTTTATCAGTGTTAGAGTGTCTGTGTGAAAAGGGTCTAAGGCCCTTTTTACATGAGCAGCACTCACACATGAACACCGAGAAATCTGGGTGTTCATGCGTAGGTGAGTCCCGTGTAAACCGCAACGCGGGTGTGTGTATGCGTGCATGCTCCCACACCCATGCATACACACAGCCCTCCACCCATCCCCCCCACACAGAGCAACCAGCAACAACAGCAGTTGCTCCATGTCTGTTGATGGGTGGAGATGAATGCGCGTCCATCTACATCCTCCCTCCACCCACGCACACTGACACACACCCACACCCCACTCTGTAGAAAGGGCCATACAGTCAGGTTCAAGCACTTGGCTACCTTAATACCTTGAAACCAGATTACATTTGACCTTTTCCTTACTGCTGATGCTGACAGACAGGACTCACTCTTACATGGGAAGGATTCACACACATACACACACACACTACCACAAAGTTTGAAATTTTTAAGACAACTAAACCTTTTATTACACATAAAGTATATAGGGGGGTGCGAACAGAACTGAGTTCGGAAATTCGGTTTGGTTCGAAAATTGAGTTCAGTTCGAAATTTCAGTTCAGTCGACCAAACTATTAGAGTTCGGTCGAATTCCAAACTTCCAAAACAAGTTTGTACATTCAAAACTGGGATTTTTGGCCTTCTGAACTGGTTTGGATTCAACCGAACAGTTTGGTCGAATTCGACTTTGGTTCGAAAGTTCGGTTCAGTCGATCGAACTATTCGAGTTCGGTCTGAACTCCGAACTTCTGAACCACGTTTGCATATCCCTAAAAGTATATTATTCTATTTTACTAAGGGCATTAAGTCTAGCAGGAATATCTGTGTTTTGCCGTGTACAGTGATTGCAAATGGCAAGTGAGACTATTTAGATTAAGTCTGAGGACAATCTTTATAATCTGACACACAGCTGCAATTGTAAAGATGTTAAATATAGAACATAGATTCCTCTCAGGATATGTAAGATACCCTCTGGGAATGTTTTTCGATATAAGCCCACATCCTATTTTTGGAAATAATTAAACAGTGGTGTAAGGAGTTATTAGACTAAATGGTGATGTAAACCTCAAAAGCAAAAGAGCTGACATTCCAATATTATGCTCTTGGTGCCATGTCATACATCATTTCTTTCAGCTCTGTTAAAAATGAAAATTAGATTCAATGGAAGCTAAAAAGGTATGCTTTTGTAATGGCATGGGCTAGCATATTTAGCTAGATTAGGAAATAAGTGCTGTTTACATTTGCTATTTTAAAGTATAAATCCTTCCTGGCGTGCTGATTTGCAAAGTAAAATTGCTCAGTATTTACACATATCTCATGCTTATCTTCTAAATCAACAGTGATAAAAACAGAATTTTGAATGTAATAGGGTATATAATAGGAAATCCTGTTTGTCACTCACTTTAATACAGAGCAATGAAGTACAAAAAAGTATAAGGAAATAAGTTGCTCTCCTGCCATTAGTCACCAGAAAGATAAATTTATCTCTGATTATGTCTCATCCTTTAAACAAAGGAACTGCACAGCTCCCTTACCACCGAATCTCTTTCTCAAGGTGTTGTAAAAACTAAACAACCTAAATCATATTTATACAGATTAAGTGCTTTCTAATACTCCAAAGAGCCCTTGATCTGCACAAATGTGCTTCATGTGCCTCTACAACCTGAACAGTCTGAGCAATTTTGAGAGCTTGCAGCGCATTTGTATTTTGATAAGTCAAACAAAGGCAAACATGGAGTAATATTAATTGGCCCTGGCAAGAAAATCAAGCAAAGAGCAATGCAGTGGCTCTCTCCAGACTGTATTCCTTAGTCCTCTGAGCCAGTAAGCTCCCAACTTTTAGGTATAAAAGTCATGGAAATGATGTCTCCTTGATAAACTCTTCAATAACTACCAAGACTATTACGCCAGTAAATAAAAGCTAGCTGGCGTTCTAGGATGGCATTTTCCTTTTCCCACATAGATGATCTATTACGGAGAGGTAGGGGGAAAGAGCGACACAGTTTGGGGGGAAAGGAATTTTCTGGGCTAGTCAGTGAGTTGGACCAGTAAGAAAGGCTGAGAATTTCACACATATGGGTAGAAAAAATCCTTTAAAAATAATAAATCAACTAGTCCTATGCCAATTCTGCCTTTGTTTCTGTAGTGAACAACAATGGCTTGATCATTTTGAATATAATGGTTGGTTTTATGTAACCTGTGGGGGAACAGGTTCACAGAGTGTGTTATAGCACATCATGGACACAACCACAATTTTGCATGCACCTTGACCACCACAATCCCTTCCCAAGCATAGACAGGGACAAGGGCTATTTATCTTTCCTGGCTCTGCTCTACCCTCAACATAAACACATCTTTCTTGCTGCTGTTAGGCTCCAGTCCCACTGGGTGAGCACTAAGCAGCAATAGCATGAACACCAGCTCTCAGGCGAAGGAAGGGACCTTGAAAGCCAGAGTCCTTTCCACTCTTTTCCCCTGGCCTCTCAGGTCCACATCCTTCACCTTGCCATCTCCGTTCTCCTTCTCCCTATCCACCTACTCCTTCCTAGTACTTCAGGTGCTGCCTTGTATCTAATGAAGGCAGAGAAGGTGTTGAATGCTTGGACATCATGCAGTAGACACAATGGGTATTTTCAATTGGCCCCATCATGGAAACAAACCTTTGATTTCCCACCGGGGCCACCACGTCACAGGTGAACAGATGTGGTGGTGGCTCCCGGCGGGGAATCGGGGAGGAGGCGGGGCCGCGCGGCACAACGTGGGGCCGCACGGCCCAGCCCCCCCCCCACATTCCCCTGCTGCCCGCCCTCTGGGGAGAGGGGCAGGCACCGCGGCCAATGCGGCCGCAACACCCGCCTGAATTGACCACGACCTGGAATCCCTGTGGGGATTCTGGGCTGTGGCTGCTGTCCAGCTGAGACGGCTTGGTTCATCACGGCGGGGAATCACATTCGCCACGTGACCGGCCCCAGCCCCATGGGTTCAGCCGATCGTGTGGTGAATGTGATTCCCCGCCGTGATTGACCGTGATGAACATCTGGGGGGGAACTTCCGTTCACCCCATCAGACATTACGGGATCACTTTCACCATGTGCAGATTCACTGTGGTTGATTGTGATCTCGTAACGTCTGAAAATACCCAATAAAAAGTAAGTTGAGTACAAAGACCTCCATTACCTATTCACTAACACTTTTAGAGCAAGTAAATCCATTTCAGATGGGATATTATACCAAATCATACCTCCCAATATTCCCAGTATCATTGGGACAGTCCCAATTTAGGCACTGAATCTCAAGAGAGAAGGGAAAGGACAGTATTCAAGCCCCTGGCACATCTTTCCTGGTTGCTTCCCAGGAAAAGTATTTGAGTAGAGGACATACTAAAATGAATGACATGGAACACCAATTGGTAATAATTGGAATGTCCAAATGATAATAGGTTTTAATGGGCCACAAAGGAGCTACATCGCAGACAAAGTCAAATACTTATCAGGTGTGATGACAATCAGGGCATGGCTTCTTTCCCTCTTTATCCCCTTGCAGTGTTGGGAGGTATACCCGGTGCTGAAGACAGGACTGAATGTAAGTAAGCTCTTGGGTCATATTGCTGAAGAGGTATTTTTTGAATGACAACTTCAGGTAAAATACAGCAGAATTCAGTTGGCAAATCTACATATAAAATGGGAAACTGGTCAAGCTCCATACCAGGGTGGGCAAGGTTCCCAGTCCCCCAAAACCATATACTAAAATCTTCATACATGCAGAGCCAGAAACACACACCTGTGCATTTGAAATTCCGAACACAAAAGAAACCTCCCCTGCTTCTTGATTGACTGGTGCTCTGCACTCCTGGCTGCTGACATTCTGAGGAGCAGCTGCCATTTTTGACAGTGAGTCTGATGTAATTGAAGCCCCATCCTGTCCTGTTTTATGGGATCAATTTCAGTGTGTACCATCCTCTGATGCAGAGGATGTCCTTGGGGCTGTTTGGGCCACTTATTGTGACCTGGACCCATGCTTCTCCTGGCTGGTCAAGGCCAACCGGGAGACGTTGGGGCCACTGCTGACAGGGATAGTCAACACCTCCCTGAGGGAGGGCAGAGTGCTGGGCTCTACGTGGGGCTTCCCTTGTTCTTGGCCCGGAGGCTGCAGCTGGTGCAGAATGCGGCGGCCCGTCTTTTTACGGGGACGGGTCGTCGGGAGCATATTACACCGGTGCTCCAAGCTCTGCACTGGCTGCCGATAGTGTGCCGGGCCAAGTTCAAGGTCCTAGTGATGATCTATAAAGCCCTATACGGCCTTGGCCCCTCATACCTTAGGGACCGCCTCGCC
>QEPC01002018.1:774163-828334 GCA_003113815.1 Sphenodon punctatus
GAGGAGAGGCTGCACATGGTCGAAGCGACGGGCAGGGTGAATGACCTTGGCAGCGGAGTTTTGGATTGAGATAAGGGGGGAGAGGTGAGAGCGAGGGAGGTCAGTGAGGAGGAGGTTGCAGTAATCGAGGCGAGAGATAACCATGGCATGAATAAGGATTTTGGCCAAGGAGGTAGAGAGAAAAGGGCGGATCCGAGCAATGTTATGGAGGGCGAATCGGCAGGATTTGGCCACAGAGTCAATGTAAGGTTTAAAAGAGAGGTGCGTATCAAAGATGAAGCCCAAGCTATGGGCTTGGAGAACAGGATGGATCGTGACTCCATCGATGCAGATGGACAGGTTAGAGGGAGAGGAAGGGGAGGGAGGAAAAATGAGGAGTTCGGTCTTGACCATGTTGAGCTTGAGCTGACATTGGGACATCCAGGCAGAGATGTTGGAGAGGCAGTTAACAAGGCGTGAGTGGACAGAAGAGGAGAGAGAGGGCGTAGAAACATAGACTTGGGTGTCATCCGCGTAGAGATGATATTGGAACCCGTGGGAGGCAATAATTTTGCCAAGGGACAGGGTGTAAATAGAGAAGAGGAGAGGGCCAAGGACGGAGCCTTGGGGGACCCCAACCAAGAGGGGGAGGGAGGAGGAGTTTGACTCGGGGAGCGAGACTTTAAAGGAGTGGTCAGAGAGGTAGGAGGAGAACCAATCAAGGAATAATAATAATTACTTTCTCCTCATGACTGCCAGAAACAAGGAGAAAATGACAGGAGACTGATACTTCTACACATGCCTATGTCTTGTGTCCTAAGTATTGGCCATTGTCAGCAACAGGATATTGGGTGAGATGAACCCAATACCAATACCCTTGCCAGTTTGAGCAAGCAATGCAGATTGCTCTGCAGTATAATGTCCTAAGCCTTATTTACCACTCTGCCAGTCTGTAAGTTCTATCTGACATTTATTTCTTCTTCCCCACCATTGATTGAAAATATTGAATAGTATTGGGCCTAAACCTGATTCCTGTGGAGCCCTACTACATGCAAACTTGTTTGATAAGGATTCCCCATTAACAACTATTTGCTGAAATCAATGAATTGGCCGTTTAACTTAGAATTTAATTGTATTTTCCTTTGCATTGCTTCTTCATCCAAAAGGGAAAGAGGTTACAAACTGACTTGAATAAATTTCAGTGCATATGACTAGGAAGAGATTCAAAACAATTCACACATATTTTGTGTACCTACATAGTTACAGTAATCCTTTCAAGCAATGTAAACAAGCATTCAGATTCATTGGAGCTGTGTTGTTGGATCAAAGTGCACCACTCTGGAAATTTTCCACTAAGGGTGATTTCAGACGAGACGGGGCAGCATTCGCCCCGTCCCGGAATCACCCTTCTGATTCCCCACTGGAATCAGCCTGTCATGTCCAACAGACATGCCGGCTGATCCCGGCGGGGAATCGGGGAGGGGGCGGGGCCGCGGGGCTCAACTATACACATCTAGATGTGTATAAGAGACAGACATAAAACAGGTATCTGGCTTGGATATGCCCTCCAAATGCCATTACCAATTCAACTTAAACTTTTCCCTTTGAACAGCTCCCTGGCCAAGGCCGAAGGGTAAATGCCTCANCCTGCCCTCTGGGTCCAATGCGTCCAATGCGGCCACAGCGCCCGCCCGACTTGACCATGGACCGGGGATTCCGGGCCATGGTTGTCATCCAAACAAGACGGGCCCCTTCATTCACCATGCGATCAACGCCAGCCCCGCCGGTTCAGCCGATCGCGTGGTGAATGTGATTCCCTGCTGCGATTGACCCTAGTAAACATCTGGGGGGGAACTTCCGGTTCCCCAACAGACATTATGGGACCATTCCCCACCACAGGGTATTGACTGTGGCTGAGCGTGATCTCGTAACATCTGAAAATACCCTAAGAAATCACTCATTGGTGTGATGGCTGCATGTTGCTAATTTAAAATATATAAATATTCAGTTTGATCAATGTTGTCCATTAGTACAAGGATTTCAGTAACACATACTTAAGAGCAAGAGTGGGCTGGAGACCCCAACAGGGGTACCAGCCTCTCACCAATGATTCTGTGGTACACTGGCTCTCGATCCCTACAGCAGGACTTGGATCCTGCAGGAAACCTTTGACCTGGAGACATACTCGCAGGAGTGGGTAAATTTTCCCTGCTGTGGGGAAGACTGAGCGTGGAAATATACCCATACAGACTTCTTCCCAGTCTGCTAAGTAAGCCCCAGCTTCTTCCTGTTCATGGCTGGGCCTGCACTGCAGGTGGGCTTGCCTACTTTCTACTAGACCGCCATAACTGTTGAGAATCAGAACAAACCTGTCTGGAGTCTGAGCTCTAGTCCTTTGAAGGAAGAGGCCGGGTCTTGTATTCCCAGCTGGGAGCAATCTCAGCCTCTTGTCGATGCATCCTGGAATGAGGCAAGGACAATGTACTTGGGTTTTAATGGCCGCACTCTTTATTCCAATGCCAGAAGCCAATTTGCTAGGTGGGGGGATTGCCTTCAAACAATTTGGGTACAGTATAACAAATGCTAACAATTAACCCTAAATTAACCTGACCTTGATGCACCCTCAAGTCCCAGTTCGCTATTTTGATGAACTAAACCTCACCTTGAGCCCATGCTGCATGACCTGGGTAAGGGAGGGATATGCCATCCTTAGCCGAGCAGAGTAAGGAGTCTGGTGTCTTAAGAGCTGGGTGCTATCAGACCCCATTCGCCCTTCCAAATCACCCCTCCCAGGGAAATGACCCCAGCACTTGCCGCACCCTGCTTCTGCACCAGGTGTCATTTCCCCCTCTCATAAGAAGATGACTCAGCTTTATGCAAACTGATCAACAAGCAACTAACGAACAGTACTGGACCTCCACAAGAGTGTCATCATCTTCAAATTTAATAAGAACTACCCTGGGCAGAAGGCCATTCCTAAACCTAATAAACACTGTGAGGAAGGCAGAAATCAGGCATCCCTCGGCCAATCAGGGGTGCCTGTAACAATTCCTTCCCAGCCCTGACTCAGCAACTAGCATTACACCCACAGTGCTGACAGTGGGTGGAGGGGGGTGCTGCGCAGGACTGTTCATGGCCAACTGCTAGGCTGAAACTC
Source organism: Sphenodon punctatus (assembly GCA_003113815.1). Classification (NCBI taxonomy): domain Eukaryota; kingdom Metazoa; phylum Chordata; class Lepidosauria; order Sphenodontia; family Sphenodontidae; genus Sphenodon; species Sphenodon punctatus. The sequence continues at coordinate 777,300 of QEPC01002018.1, forward strand.
AGGGCTGTCTCTTATCAGATCAGCCCCAAGTCTCGCCTCACAAGAATCAGTTCAGGCCTGAAGATCGGGGTTACCACAGCAACCATACTCGGGCAGGCTTCTCTTCTCCTGGCCAGGTTAAGTTTTGTTTCCTCCCCGCAGCTGCTTGGTAGCATGCGGAGGAGGGGTGTGCTGACCCATAAAACCCTTCCTCCTTTCTCCCATTCCTTTGAATGGGAGTGTAACACAGTGCCTATCGTGGCCATTAGTGGCTAGCGATGGGCTATTCTTGGCTGAAATTAAGTGCAAGAGTAAGTGGGAGGGATTTTTGTAGTCAGGTGGATATTCTTTTGGGATGAACACGTGGCCAACGTTGTGCCATGATATCGCGTGGCATGTTAGCAGGTACAACACGGGGAAGGAGGTGGCAGCACTTGTGTGCTGAGATTGGGTGGCAAGCAAAACATTGATTTGCCAAAAGATAGGCTGTGTGTCTAAGCAGCGCCACATGGTGAACACAAGGCCAAACCATTGTTCATCTCAAGGTCAAAACACACATTCAGACACCCGTTATGACCTGTTGGGTACTTCTCCCAAGCGACTGAGATTGGCCACTGATGGAGACAGGGGCTGGATTCAATCGGTTTAACACATTATGGCACTTCTTACGTTCCAACTGCGTTAGGTCAGTGTTCCATTTACCCTAGCATCTTGTTTCTGACAATGGCCACTTTCAATCACTTCAGAGAAGTCCAAACAGGTTATGAGTGGAGTGGAATGAGTAAATAAAAAAAATAAAATAATAATAATAATAATAAATAATAATAATAACTTTATTGCGTAGCTCATATGGCTATTGCAAATCATGAGCGACCCAATATACAACACAAACAATATAATATAATGCAGCAAAATCACAGACTTTAAAACAACAAGTAAAACCTGAGCCAGCTGCCATATGACTGGCGGAGCAGAATATCTAAACATAAAATTATTCACATGCCGCCTTTATTTTCTGTTTCGTACGGTTGGCTATGCCCCCAAAAAGAGCAACCTCAGTCATTGTTACAGTGGAGCTATCCCCCAGAAGGAGGCTCAAATAAAACTCTATAGCTCTGCCGGGGAATGGCATGATAAAAGGAGAAATTCACGCAGACCCCAGCCAATAGGGGACACACCAAAAGAATGTGGCTTTCTCAATTTACAGTGGCACAGGCGCTCGGCCAGTGGCAGGCCCTTATACCTACCCTTGACCAATGCCGAGGGAAAAGAATTTAGCCTGGCCAGAGAGAATAATCTTCTATTCCCCTTTGGGAGACTGCCATCAAGATAGGGCATGGGTAAACGTGTTTTGTTGGCAATATACAAATAGGAACCCAAGGCTCTACTATCTCCTAGCGTAGCTCTTACTTCCTGCCATGTAACATCCAGCAGTCTCTCTGCCAGTAGCTTTTTAGCACACTTAAATCCAAGTGGTAAAAGGAGATCAGAATTAAAGCCTAAATGATTAATTTTGCCCTTTACCAAAGCCAACCACTGATTTGAAAAACTGTCAGACAAAACCAATTGTGACAATGGAGCAGCAATTTGAAAGAGAAGAGGGAGCTAATAATTGAATGCCCCCCGCCACACCCACTCATAAACAGGGAGAAGTCCACACTCCAAACCCAGAGCCAGAGTATTAATCCCTGCTGGAGCTGCCAAGATTGTTCTTACAAATCCAGATTGGAATTTTTCCAATACCTTAATTCTATCCAGGACCCAAAACTGGGCTCCATAAAGCATTTGAGGTAAACATTTCTGAACAAAAACTTTAATCACCAGGGTGACCAGATGGCCTCCCCTGGATTTAAAGAAGGCTACTAGGGCTCTGATCTGTTGCTTGGCTTTGTTTTGGACTGCCTGGGATTGTATAGACCATGCCCCATTAGCCTGGAACAAAAGCCCCAGGTATCTATACACATTGACTTGTTCTAACTCCACCTTATCCAACAGCTACTTATGTTTACGTTTCTTTCAAGAAAAGACCAAAATCTTGGTCTTTTCATAATTAATTTCAAGGAGATTGAACATACAATACTTCCCAAAGGAGTCTAACAAGCGCCGCAGACCCACCTGAGTACGAGATAACAACACCTCATCGCCAGCATATAATAGGCAAGAGATATCTGTATTTCCCAACTGAGGGGGATAGACAGATGGCACAAGGAGCTCCTCAACCACATCGTTCAGATACACATTAAACAGTGTGGGTGCCAAAATGCATCCCTGTTTAACCCCTCTATCAGTGGCAATCCTATCAGACAGAGACCCAAGGTTGTTTACTCTGACCTTTATGGAAGTATCTCTATGTAAACTATACATTAAATGTAATAATCTTCCATCCACATTCAGTGCTACCATTTTACCCCGAAAGTCGGTCCCTAGGGACCGTGTCAAAGGCTGCTCTTAGGTCAACGAATGCAGCATATAACACACTGGTAGGACCGGAATATTTCCGGATCAAATGTAAAAGCAAAAAACAGTGATCACTGGTCGATTTCCCATTCCGGAATCCTATTTGTTCATCTCTAAAATTGCATTGGCCTTCAACCAGTCTTTAAGCCTTGCCAGTAGATATTTGGCGTATAATTTGCTTATGATGCTCAGAAGACTGATGGGCCTATAGTTTTGGGGATTGGCCCGATTACCCTTTTTAAAAATGTGAACCCCAATGGCCTGGCCCAGGAATGAGTGAATAGGGGTTGTTACTTTACCCTCTCAAATAGTAATAGTACTAGCAACACTTAATGAAACTAAGTGACAGCAGATTTAAAGCAAATAAAAGTATTTTTTATGCAACACAGTTTTAAATCATCATGGAGTGATCCATTCCATGCTAACTGTAACCTAGGCTGGAGTAGATTACCTAGGTTTGCAGGATTTATTAGTTATTCTATGAGATGCAATGATTTAAAAAATTTTAATCTTCCTATGTGAAAAGATGCTTAGAGACTCTTGTCTTAAAGTTACTAGGGATGGCAACTCCAGGTACGGATTAATCCATAATTGCCCATAATGGGCTGTTACACCTAACTTCAAAACCTGCATTGCTTATGTACAGTTATGATTATATGTCCCCCATTTGCATCACTTTGTGCTTGTTGGCACTGGACTTCATCTGCCATGTTATTGCCCAGCCACTCAGTCATCATGCAAGATGCTCCTGTAAGTCATGTAAGCTCCTCCTCCCATGCCTGAGGAAGGGTCCTGTATGGCCCAAAAGCTTGCTTATTTCCACTAACAAAACAGTTAGTCAATTAAAAGATACCATTAGAAGCACTTTGTCTCTCTGTCATTTGGAACCAACATGGTGGCCACACTCTATCTCTGGCCTATAATTCCTCACAGTCTGCCTTGGTCTTATCTTGAATAACTTTGTGTCATCTGCAGATTTGATCACATCACTCCTTACTCCCTTTCCAGATCATTGAATATATTAAGCAACAGGAGTCCTAGTAAAAATCCCAGGGGCACCCTGTTTGCTTCTTTTCATTGTAAAAACTGACTATTTAGTCCTACCCCTTTTTTCCCTATCCATAACCAGTTACCAGTCCATGACAAAACACTGTCTTTCATCCCTTGACTCCTTAGTTTTCTCAAGTGTTTTTCATAATGGATCTTGGGAATGGGAAATCATTTCTGAAAATCTGGATACACTGGATTTTTCTCTTGTGGTCATTGTACTCACTGCACATGATCTTGAGAGCAGCTGTTAACAAGATACCACTTTGTTTCCAAGGCCCTAATTTCGATGATAGCAGAATTACAGAGTGATGGTCCAATTCTCACAGACGGGGGGGGGGGGGGGGGATTCTATGCCCTGTATGCCGTGTATGGTACACACAGGTGTGCACAAACCTTGCACACGCCCATTGTGGGGGTATTGTGCCATATACAAGCCACTTGGGACTCACGTGGATCCTGAACGCAGCACATATGGGATTGTGGCCAGTGTAAATAGCCCTTAAAGAGGGCATGCATTACATTTATGCTAACTTCCATAGAGTGATCCTCTGGTGGGATAGCATCCAGTCTAGCAGTTAGCAGAGACATGAGTTTCATTGAAGTAAATGGGCCTTGCACCAGTGCAATCTGCTGGTACTCACATTAACCTTCCAGAAGACCATGTTGAAAATCTTTTTTACCACAGTGGCATAAAGTGAGATATATTTGAATCTAGGTCTCAGTGAAAATATGGGCTAACTTTCCCATTGCCGACGCACCCCCAGCCCAGGAATGATACACGGAGACATGAATTGGATTTCAAAAGGTCGCACTCTTTAATGCAATCAGAGCAAGAACGTTGGTTAGATTGTCACTAGGCAATCAACTGGGTCCAGTATTTTACAAAACCTATACGAACATAAAACAGGTATCTGCCTTGGATATGCCCTCCAAATGCCATTACCAATTCAACTTAAACTTTTCCCTTTGAACAGCTCCCTGGCCAAGGCCGAAGGGTAAATGCCTCAGGGTCCTGAGTCAGAAGAATATGGTGTCATTAAGATCGAGGGCCATGCTTGCCCTTACCCCCGCTTGACACTCCTCCCAGGAAATGATCCTGCTGTCAGCCTTGCCCTGCTTGTCAACAGGTATCGCCCCCCATCTCTTATGGAGATTACTCTTTTCTCTAGACTACAACTACCTAACAAAACAGCCTATTAACCATACTGGACCCCCGCCATTAAAAGGGGCGCAATCCTTTGATTCGTCCCTTGCCCCACCAACTCTTGCTCACACAGAATTATCCAAAATCTCTCCCAGTCTCTCTAAGTATAATCTGTTACCTTCTGTGGACAGATGTACACCATCATTCAAAAACAATTCCGGCCGAGTATGGGTAATTTGCCCATGTTTCACACAGCTACCGCCTACACCTAGTCACCACTTATTGATCTCCCTATTTACATTGTGCCTGGCCCTATCGATTATCTTGGGGTGAACACCTCTGCCCCACATGATGTGTGGCATCATGTGGATCCACACTATCTGTACCCCTGGAAAAAATCCTTTAATTAATGGCATCTGTGACTTAATTTTTATCATTAAACCTACACTAGTTCCCACCCTTAAATCGTTTTCTCCTAAATGTATAACAATAATGTGTGGTCATGGGTGGTTCTGTAACTGAGACAACCAAGGTATCAAGTGGTCCCACTTCATCCCTCCCTGACCCATCCATCTGATTTGTGCCCTGGTTGCCAGGCCCAAATGAGTTCCCCATAATGATCGCTTGGCTGCATCTCCCGCTCGGCGAACCAGGCTGTGGCCGACCATTCAGACCACCATCTTACTTGCCGTATGAAACCTATGGCCTGAGGGAATGTAAATAAAACAGGTATTAATTTTCATGGTAGGGCCGAATGTATCCTAAACAGGCCCTTGAATGCCACCTGCCTAAAACCCTAATGTCTTTTCCTGACTATCCTGCTGCGGCAGCCATCATTGCTGCCCCAATTCTAAAAGAATGTGATCCATATTTTTCAGGTGACAAACCTATCTCCTTTATTGTTCTCCGCAGTACTACAGTGAACTGATGCCATGTGAGCGGCGTCTCATCCTTGTGCATAAACATGTTTCCCAAAACTCGTGGTCGTATTGTAAGGTATCTGGTGACAGCCTGAACGGGGCAGATATCATATCTATTAATCTGATTCAACGTGACCAACTGTCCTCTTCCATTCTGGTCAGTTTTTGAGCGTCTGACTTTTATCTTTAGTAGGCCCGGGGAAATTTGAATGTCATGCCCAGTAATGGTCCTCCCTGTCCTATTCTGTCTACCCTCTGCAACCACTTCGCTTATCCTAAATGCCAAAAAAAACATAACCTTGAAAAGTGTAGAAAACAGTATAACTTCGTATTGATCTAAACAAACTCTCGGCAGTGCAGCACACAAGGCTTGTAGCATGGTAACAGTGAGGGGGGCCCTTCTATCCACGCGTGTTTCCCTTTCTCGCTCCCAGCACTCCAACATTCGTCGGGCGAAAAAACCATTGTCAGGTGAGGGGTGACCATTCAAGCAACTAATGAAAGCTAAGGCAGCTACTTTTCCAGATAAGGTCCTACCAGCTAAACCCCAGTCACGGAGGTGTAAAATAAATTTAAACATTTCATCCTCCTGTATGGGAAAACCCCAACCCCTGCTCTGCCTGTAGCCTTGAAACTCCTCGTAAGCCCTGTTATATGCTGTCAATGTGCGAGGGGCAAGGGAGCCCTGTACTATCCTCTGTACTTCTACGCTCCAAGGTTCCATACCCCGAGAGGTAATGGTTCTGGGTTGAGTGCGGCAGCCGGCGCTAACTTCCAAAATCTCTCCATCTGTAAACGAGAGAGCGCATCTGCTATGGTGTTATCTACCCCTGGTACATGTAGTGCTGTAAAGAGAATGTTGTGCTGTAAGCAATTTAGGACCATTGCTCTCACTAGGCGTATCACCCTCTGGGACCTTGATGACATGGAGTTGATCACATGGACTACTGCTAGGTTATTGCACCAGAAAATCACCGACTTATCGGCGAATTCCCTGTACCATATCAGCACAGCCAAAACTATAGGAAACAACTCCAAGAATGTAAGGTCCCGGGTTAAACCAGATGCAGCTCATTCTCTTGCCCAGGCTGCTGTGCACCACTGTCCTTTAAAGTAAAGTCCAAAACCAATCCCCCTGGCAGAATCTGAGTGTACCTGTAAATATGCTCTCCCCCCCCCCCCCCGTGAAATCCTCCCTCCAGAAGCTTACTCCATTATAATTTGCCAAGAACGTTGCCCAGGTCCGCAAATCTTCCTTAATCTCCTTTGTATGCGGACATGATGGTACTGTGGTGGGTTACCTGCCAGTGGCAGATAGAGCCTGGATAAAAATGCTCTGCCTGGGGCGACCACCCTGCATGCAAAGTTTAGACTACCTACTAGAGATTGAAGAATGCGGATCGTGACCTTTTTGGCTATCATGCAATTCTGCAACTTACCCCGCAATGCCTCGAGTTTATCTTCTGGTAAACAAGAAAGCATGTGGACCGTGTCTATTTCTATCCCTAAATATGTGAGTCTCATTGCGGGTCCCTCTGTTTTCTCCGGGGCCAAGGGAAGGCCAAGCTGTTCCGCTAGGGCCTGGAACTCCTTCAACAACCCCTCGCATGCGCCAGGAGCCGAGGAAGCAATTAAGAGGAAATCATCCAAGTATTTTGAGATCTTGCTTGATTGAATTCTTTGCCTGAATGCCCACTCCACCAATGAACTGAAACGTTCAAACGCGGAGCACGAAATTGAGCATCCCATATGCATAGCACGATCAAAGCAATACTGATCCTTGAACTTCATTCCCAGGAGGTGAAAACTGTCCAGGTGGACCGCCAGGAGTCTAAAAGCCAACTTAACATCACATTTTGCCAAACAGGCTGCCCTTCCATATGCCCTTACCCTTTCAATAGCCTGGTCAAAAGAGGTGTACCGGACCATGGTTAGCTCTTTAGGTATGACATCATTTACTGATAGCTCCCTTGGGTAAGATAAGTGATGGATTAAACAAAAATTTCCCGGGGCCTTTTTTGGTACTATCCCCAGGGGAGAGACCACCCACTCACTAAAGGGGGGGACAGCAAATGGACCAGCAATTTGTCCCTCGGTTGTTTCCGTCAGGATTTTCTCCCTTACCACGTGTTCCATGCCCTCACTGACTTAAGATTGGGAGGGGTCCTCCCTTGTGTAACCTTTCCTGCCAGAATAACGAAACCCAGCTTGAAACCCTGTATAACATAATGAACCTCTTTCTGATCCGGATGATCAGCTAAGATCAGCTAAGATTAATATCGAGTTGCCTGATATTAATTGGGGTTGGGCCCTTTTCCTTTTCCAGGTCCTTGCTGCCCACCTTGGCCACTCATATCTGGTCCCGTACCCGCTTGGTTCCTCCTACTGCCTGATGGCTTTCCCCTGTAACAGGTGGAAACTGAGTGGGAATCGCCGCATACTGAGCATGCATGGCGGAATTTGCAGGTGCCTCGTGAGCAATGTCCATTCCTATTATACTCCCAGCAGGTGACGCTGCCTGACCGTCTACTGTCCCATCTGGTGGAGTTGTTCGCAGGGGCGACACCACCCTTTATCAATACATGCCTGCTGTCCGTTTTTGGTGTATTGGTCATGACGACTACACAGTCCAGCCACAGATCCTGGGCATGTCGGTCCCAACGCAGCCCCGGTGTGAAAGACGCTCTGTGGCAGAAGGCCTCATCATACCTCAACCATGCTCCCCGAGGGCCTACCCCATATGCCCTCTTTATTATGTCTGCATATTGCAGCAGTTCTACAGCCCACTCAGGGAAGATTTCCAATACCACCCCCAAATATATTGAAAAAGTGGAGGACTAGTTTGCCCAGTTCCCATCCGCCTTTGGACTATGGAACCTTTCCTTTTCTTTGCTATCCTCCTTTTCAGCTGGATCCGTTATCAGATCACTGAATAGGAGGGCAAAGATGTCGATATATTCTCCTTTCCAGATCTTTTCCCTGGTGGTGTAAGCAAGGTGTTCCCCTATAGGTGCCAAGAGCTCTGAGTATCCCCCCCCCAAGTGAGGGTAAGAGGCAGTTCAGTATGGCACTATGGGAGGTTCTGGGTAACTGCGGCCCCCTATCTTGCTCTAAACACTGTCTCCACCAGGCCATGTTCACTGGCAGGAAACCACTACCAGCTGCTTGGTAGCCCGTGGGAGGGCAAACTGGTGTAACCTTCACCCAGGTCCCATTCCACCAAAGCATCTGGGCGGTCGTGCACTGAGTTGCAGGGGGAGGGTGCTGGCTTTGTCTTTGGGTAGCTCTCCACACCTCATGCAAGTTGTCCCCCTCTACACTTACCCGGTCTCCTGTTTCTTTCCCTGCTCTGGCTAGCTGTAGCCTTAGCCGTGAATCGGATCTGGTCAGCCAGTGTGTCTCACCTCCCCATTCACCCTCCCCATGGGCACCTTTGTCGTGGATCAGCCCCCACTCACCTCCTCAAGGCCGTCCGGGCACATTCCTTGATGGTTCCGGTAGAGCCCTCCTGCGAGCCGCCATCTCCTCTAGTTCTTTCTCAAGCCCCTGGATCCGCTCCCACATCACTCGGTCCCCTTGCTCATCTTCCTCATTCTCATCATTCTGTATTGGGGCTGCTGATGACATCTCCTGGGCACCTGTTGAAACAGCCCTCTCCCCCCTTTCGGCTTGGGGTGCCTCTTCGGGTGGGGCCCCAAGCGCAGCGGAGGGCGTGGCCCTTCGCCCACATGAATGGGTCTTCTCTCATTGGGCTACCTGGGACACATCATCCTGCCCTTCCCCCAAGTGCCCCATAAAACCGTCACCCCAGCCTTCATACCCCGCTGTGGGGTTCGAATGGCCCTGACGGGGTAGTACCCCTTTGTTCTACCTGGCAATCCCTCTGGCTGTGTAAGATCGCAGCTTACCCGGGCTCGAGGGTGGGGGCAGGGGAGGCGAGCCCTCCGACCGCAGCGGCGCAGGAGTGAACGGGGGGCACAGGTGCCGCGGGCCCAGGCACGGCGGCGGGAACAGTCCCCGCTGCCGCAAAGGCTACCGGATGTGAGGCCGGCGGGGAGCGAAGGGGCGGGGCCAGCAGAAACGCCGCGCCGCTCGGCACGCCTCCAGGAGAAGGCGGGGCTTAGAGCAGGCAAATAAAAGGAGGCCCAGGGACTGCAGAGCGGCGCCGGTGATCAGTGTTGCTGCAGACTGGCCCCTTGTGCTTGACGGATTTTCAGAGTATTGAAGGAGAGTGTGGAGTGTGGACGGAGCGTGAGTGCGTGGCGCGTGGGTGTGGTCGTGGCAAGTGTGTAGTTGCAGGTAGTGGGGTTTGCATTGCTAGAGGTGGGTGTGTGTGAGTGGGGGAGGTGTGGGTGGTGGGCACTGTCCCTTCCCCCGGGGGCCCGTGCTCCCTCAGCCTCAGCCCCTTCCTTGGCAGTACGTGTGGATTACCCTTCCCCCAAATCCCCCGCTCCCACAGGGGCCCTTCCCCTTTCCCCGCACGAGTGGGCACCCCCCTTCCCTGTGTGTATACCCGGGGCACGTGTGAGGTTGGTGAATTCGTGGGGGCTAAGGAGTTGCCTTTGCAACCAGCACACTCGAGTGGGGGCTCACTCAGGGCCTTGCTGTCTCCCCCCCTATGATGAGATAGGCCGCCGCTTCTCCCGAAGCCAGCGGCCCTATTACAACCTGAGGGGTGTCTTTTCCTGTCAGAGTAGTGCCCCCACGCGAGCGTGCAGGGGAAACAAGAGACCGGGTAGCCATTTAGTCAGGTTCACTTCCCCTGTTCCCTCTTCCCCCCTAACAGTATCACCGGCACATGGATCTGGCCAAACGGCTGGAGGAGATGGCGACTGCCATCCAATCCTTAGCCATGGAGGTGAAGGATATTAAGGAACAACAAGACAGAGAGCGGGATTTTGGGATTGGGGCCGCGGCTCCACCGTTGGTACCAGACCCCCCAGACCCTAGGTGGGGCTCAATGGCGGGGGCCAGGGAACCCAGGCACCCCCCAATCATGAAATTTAATGGGGAACAGAAGCAGTTCCAGGGGTTCCTGGCACTATGTAAACTAGCGTTTCAGGTGCAACCCTTGACCTACCCCTCCGATGAAACTAAGGTGGCATTTATTATCGGGCATTTGGAAGGGTTGGCGCTCGATTGGGCCACCCCCTTATTGGTAAAGGAAAGTCCATTACTACGGGACTATGATGGGTTTTTGCGGGAATTTCAGTTCCTGTTTGACTACCCTCATAGAGTCAAAGATGCGGAGGCAGCAATAACGACCTTGAAACAGGGTAGAGGACCCCTGTTGGAGTACGTGACGCGTTTCCAGCACCTGGCGGCGGAGCTGGGGTGGCCGGACCATGTGCTGAAGGTGCTGTACCGAAAAGGGTTGAATGAGGAGCTCAAGGACCAGTTAGCTATGACGGAGATGCCAGATACTTGGCCTAAACTAGTTAACCTTACATGCCAGATTGAGGATCGATTGTCAGAACGACGACGGGAGAGACGGCAAGAGGGGGCGCGAGCTTGGTTACCACGACCCCCCGTCCTGGTGCACGGGGTAGGGGAAACCCGAAATCCCGAGACCCCTGAGCCGATGCAACTCGGGGCCGCCCGGGGTCCACTCACCACGCAGGAAAAAGAACGACGGAGAGCGGGCCGGCTCTGCTTCTACTGCGGAGGCCAAGGCCATTTCTCTCGGGAGTGCCCCCAGCTGCCCCCTGCGCGTCGACAGGCGGGAAACGCGGACGGCCGGGCTGGACAGGGGGGAGCCCGGTACGAACAGTAGGCCCCCTGACCAGACGAAGTGCCCCACTGGGGGACAGCCCCAACCATTTTTGTGTGCCCCTGACCCTGCAAATTGCCGAGCAACGTACGGTAGTAGTGAGGACTCTGATTGATTCTGGTGCGTCCGGCAATTTTATTGACGAGCTCCTCGTACGCCACTTGCGCCTTCCCCTGGTATCCAAGGCGCAGCCGGAGACAATTTACTCTATAGATGGCTCCCCCTTGAGTTCTGGTCCGGTGCGTTACAGCACCCCCTGCTTGCAGGGTACCATAGGGACCCACCACGAAGGGCTATCCTTGGATATCGTCCGCACCCCCGCCTTTCCCATCATCCTTGGCATGCCATGGCTACAGTTGCACAACCCCTCGATTGACTGGCAATGTCGGTGCATGAAATTTGACTCCCCGGCATGCCGGCAACATCATCTCTGTGCACCCGTGCGGAAGAGGGCGCTTTGTGCATATGGTCCTCCCAGCAGGGGAGTCGTGGAGTTGCCTTCTGCATACCAGGATCTACAAGCGGCCTTCAAAGAGCAAGATGCTCTCGAACTTCCCCCTCACCGAAGTTATGATTGCCCCATCGAGTTGCTCCCAGACGCCGTGCCTCCGTATGGAAGGATCTATGCGTTATCTGCCCCCGAGTTGCAAACCCTGAAAGCATACGTGGAGGAGAACCTCGCAAAAGGTTTTATTCGCCCGTCGATGTCCCCTGCCGGAGCCCCCTTATTTTTCGTCCCTAAGAAAGACGGGGGCCTCTGCCCCTGCATAGACTATAGAGGGTTAAACGCGCTGACTATAAAAAACCGATATCCCTTGCCACTCATCCCCGAACTCCTGAACCGGTTGCAGGGAGCCTCCGTCTTCACCAAACTCGACCTCCGAGGGGCGTACAACCTCTTACGTATCCGGGCAGGGGACGAGTGGAAAACTGCCTTCTGCACCAGGTATGGCCTTTTTGAATACCTCGTGATGCCGTATGGACTTGCAAACGCCCCTGCAACGTTTCAACATCTTATTAATGACCTTTTTCGTGATGTTCTAGATATCTCTGTAGTTGCCTACCTGGACGACATCCTTGTGTTTTCCCAAAACCTTCAGGAACATGTGCAACATGTACGTCTTGTATTAACACGACTAATTCAAAATCGCTTGTACTGCAAACGGGAAAAATGTCTCTTTCACCAACAGGTGGTCCCCTTTTTAGGATTTATCGTCTCGCCACAAGGAATAGGGATGGACCCGGCAAAAGTCCAAGCCATCACTGCGTGGCCTCCACCTACTGCCATAAAACCCTTGCAACGATTCCTCGGGAGTGTCAATTATTATCGACAGTATATCCCGCAGTTTGCACGCCTCACCGCGCCCCTCACACAATTGTTGAAAAAGGGGGAACTATACCATTGGAAAGCAGAGCAACAGGAAGCCTTCGTTGAATTAAAGAGAGCCTTTACCGTCGCCCCCATTCTCCGACACCCCGACTTTTCTCTGCCCTTCCTGGTGGAGACGGACGCCTCCAGCGTCGCCATCGGTGCGGTCCTCTCCCAACAAATTCCTGGGGAAGACATTCCCTTACCCTGTGCCTTCTTCTCCCGCCAACTTACCACAGCGGAGAGGAACTATACGGTGCTGGACAGGGAGTTATTGGCGATCAGAGAAGCCTTTGAAAGTTGGCGACATTATTTAGAGGGCGCCCCGCACCCTGTCCAAGTCAAGACCGACCATAAAAACCTGGTATACTTGCAGACCGCGCGCATTATGAATGCCCGACACGCACGATGGGCCTTGTTTTTCGCCCGGTTCACCTTTCAAATATCTTATCGAACCGGGAAAAGCAACACGATCGCGGATGCCCTTTCTCGATACCAGGAAACCGCCCCCATGCCTGAGCACCAGGGGGAGACTATTTGCCCGCCTCGGGCCTTCGCAGCCACCGGCATGACCCTTGCCCAATTTAAACGCCTCGCAAGCCGAGACCCTACTCTCTCAGGTGAGGCCCCGGTTACCAAGACGGCGGGGCTACAATCCCGTCAGGAGGTCATTGTGGTCCCTACGGGGGCCCGGCAAGAAGTGCTTCGAGCACATCATGACGCCCCCCTTGCCGGACACCCCGGGCAACGTCGCACGCTACAACTTATTCAGTGGCACTTTTGGTGGCCAACCGTAAAACAGGATACTCGGGCCTATGTACTCGGGTGTGCAGTATGCAGCCGAACTAAATCACCCCGCCAGGGCCCTTCCGGGTTATTACAGCTGGCACCCCAAGCCCAGGGCCCTTGGCAACGAATCAATATGGATTTCATCGTGGAACTCCCCCCCGCACGTGGCTACACCACGATCTTGGTGGTGGTCGACCAGTTCACTAAAATGGGACATTTTATCCCCTGTAAAAAGCTCCCCACAGCACAACAGACCGCAATGTTGGTTCTGCAACACATCATTCGCTTACATGGCCTCCCCACCGTTATCATTTCTGACCGTGGCTCCCAATTTATTGCACATTTCTGGCGCGCCCTGTTTTCCGCCCTCCAGGTGAATCTGGCACCCACCACCGCGTACCACCCGCAGGCGAATGGACAGGCAGAGCGCACTAACCAGTCCCTTGAACAGTATTTATGTTGCTATGTGTCATATCTCCAAGATGATTGGGTAGATTATCTTGCTCTTGCTGAGTTTGCGTACAATAACGCCCCCCATGCTTCCATAGGCACTTCACCTTTTCATGTGAACTACGGGTACCACCCGCGACTTTTCTTGCCTGAACTCCCATCCACCACCGTCCCGGCCGCCGGCGCGATGATCCAAACCTTGCACCACTTTCATTTCTGTGCCCGTACCTTACTCCAGAAGGCCCGACAACAGTACAAGCAACAAGCCGATCGCCGTCGCCGTCCAGCACCAACCTTCGCCCCAGGGCACCTTGTCTGGGTCGACCGCCGCCAGTTCCCGTCCCGTCGTCCATCTGCCAAGCTGGATTCCAAGTACATGGGACCCTTTCCAGTCCTTCGCCAGGTGAACCCGGTAACGTACCACGTTTCCCTGCCAGCTCAGGTCCGCTGCCATCCTGTCTTCCATGTCTCCTTGCTGAAACCTGTCCACCCCCCTCTTTTTCCTGACCCCCTTCCCCCACCTCCGGTGGAAGCGATTGATGCGCTCCCAGAATATGAGGTCCGGGCCATTCTCGATGCTAAACGCCCGCGGGGCGTGCTGAAATACCTCATCGACTGGAAAGGCTATGGGCCCGCCGAACGTTCCTGGGAGCGTGCGTCTGATGTCCATGCGCCCCGCCTTGTTCGTGCCTTTCACGTACGCTTCCCCCTGAAGCCCCGGCCCGGGGGGGGCCTTGGGGGGGGTACTGTAAGATCGCAGCTTACCCGGGCTCGAGGGTGGGGGCAGGGGAGGCGAGCCCTCCGACCGCAGCGGCGCAGGAGTGAACGGGGGGCACAGGTGCCGCGGGCCCAGGCACGGCGGCGGGAACAGTCCCCGCTGCCGCAAAGGCTACCGGATGTGAGGCCGGCGGGGAGCGAAGGGGCGGGGCCAGCAGAAACGCCGCGCCGCTCGGCACGCCTCCAGGAGAAGGCGGGGCTTAGAGCAGGCAAATAAAAGGAGGCCCAGGGACTGCAGAGCGGCGCCGGTGAACAGCGTTGCTGCGGACTGGCCCCTTGTGCTTGAAGGAGTTTCGGAGTATTGAAGGAGTGTGTGGAGTGTGGACGGAGCGTGAGTGTGTGGCGCGTGGGTGTGGTCGTGGCAAGTGGGTAATTGCAGCTAGTGGGGATTGTGTTTCTAGAGGTGGGTGTGTGTGAGTGGGGGAGGTGTGGGTGGTGGGCACTGTCCCTTCCCTCGGGGGCCCGTGTACCCTCAGCCTCAACCCCTTCCTTGGCAGTACGTGTGGCTTACCCCTTCCCCATATCCCCCGCTCCCACAGGGGCCTTTCCCCGTTCCCCGCACAAGTGGGCACTCCCCTTCCCTGTGTGCATCCCCGGGGCACGTGTGAGGTGGGTGAATTCGTGGGGGCTAAGGAGTTGCCTTTGCAACCAGCACACTCGAGTGGGGGCTCACTCAGGGCCTTGCTGTCTCCCCCCCTATGATGAGATAGGCCGCCGCTTTTCCCAAAGCCAGNAGATAGGCCGCCGGTTCTCCCGAAGCCAGCGGCCCTATTACAACCTGAGGGGTGTCTTTTCCTGTCAGAGTAGTGCCCCCACGCGAGCGTGCAGGGGAAACAAGAGACCGGGTAGCCATTTAGTCAGGTTCACTTCCCCTCTTCCCTCTTCCCCCCTAACAGGCTGTACCTGCTACCTTGGCAAGGCGGGGGGTAGTAGGCCTCGGCCCAATCCTCATTCCTGTACTGGGCTGGGGGAGCTATGGCCCTTCCCCTGCGCCGAACTGCCCCACTCATTTGGGTTTGGCCTGGGGCCCATACGTCCTCTGGGGCACCGTGTACTCCCATATCCCCTCCTGCTTCCCTAATGGGTTCCCCCTCCCTTGGCCCTGGAACCTCCTGGTCCCGTAACGCAGCCGCCAAGGCCTCAAAGGCCTGCAGGCGGCTCCTCATTTCTTGCCTTGAGGGGGGCGCGGGCTCAACTCCTCTGTGCTGGGGGGTCCTTCTGTCATGGCTGGAGGCACCTCCACAGCCTCATTCACCTTCCTTTTCCCTGCTCTCTTCTCCTTGGGCAGCTGGGCCGTTCACTTCCTCTGACGCCCCATCCCTTCAGTTGTGGGGGAAAGCTGTTTTGTGTTCCTGTACGCAGGCACTAACTGGTGCCTGCCGATGCAAAGGAGGAATGAGAACCACGTGCATGGGCAGTCACTCCCCACCCCTCCCTTCCAACAAGGAGGGGGAGGGACCCTCTCCAGTGCTGACCAATCAGGTGCCCAATCCACAGGCACCTGATGTCTGGGCCACCAATAACAGGGGATTGGGAAACCCCGAACGGTACGGGGTTTCCCAATCCCCTGCAGCCCTCCGCGCTCATTCCCGGGCTCCCCTATGGGCTGGGCACGGCAATCTCCCCCTGCCCCTATTGCGGGGCAGAGGACCCTAAGTGAAGAGTCTCTGAGTGAGGTTCTTCTCAGTGTTCTGAGGTTCACTGCTGGTTGTGTGAGGTGGCAGAATATGCAAGGTTGAATAAATAATTTGCAATGAACAGTATAGCCAATAGGTTTAGGCTCCTTTTCTACTAAGAAAATATCTGTGAACACACCCAAATTGGTCATATTCCTTTCTAATTCAAAGTTAGTCAATGAATGTTTGATGAGTGTGTTTTGCTGTGTTGGTTTGGACTGTGAGCTGTTCCTCATGGGGATTTGGTACTCACTATTTTACAGTTTTGTCCATTCGATCAGATTGGTCATCTAAGTCTGCTTGTCCACGTTACTGGAGTTGGGGAGACTCCAAGACAGGAAATGCATGGCAGGGGAACTCACGAGTAGCTCCGAACATGGGCACGGTGGATTAAACATCATCAGGCGATTCTCATGACGATTTCTCTCATGGATTACAGGGCTCAAATTCTAGCCCTGTGATCCATAAGAGAAATTGCTGCAAGAACCGCCTGATAACGTTTAATCTGTCATGCCCATGTTCAGAGCTACTTATGAGTTCCCCTGCCGTGAGTTTCCCGGCTGGGAGTCTCCCCCACTCCGGTAACATGGGCAAGCAGCCTAAGTCACTGATAGCCTTTTGGTTCCCTAACTGGATGAGTGATTAAGCACTTCTTGCATAAATATTCACACTTTTGAATCTTGCTTTCCGAGGACATACATTCTGTGATTATGCATGGGATGCAAACAAAAAAGGGGAACATGGCCGGAGCAAATTCATTTAAATACCTGAGTGAATACCTGCATAACATTTTTTTAAAAATAAAAAAATTCAGTATGTGCTCAGCTATGCATAAAGTAAGCTTAGCTTTACATGGAACTCCTTTAACATGTGTGCTTGCCTGAAAATATATCAAGGCCACGTCTGAATCTAGAGAAAGACCCAAGAAAATGAAGTCAGTCACATTCTTGGCATCATTCAACTGCACGAGGCTGCCAAATATGGTGTAAATTTCTTTCGAGCATGTTGTAAGTCCTGCTTATCTTTTCTTCCCCACAGATGTACAGCCAGGAGGAGGAGTCTGGGAACAGATTGGTTGCCATACAGGACCAGCAGGTGGTCCTTTAAGAACTAGCACCATGAAGAGAGAGACCACGCCCCAAAATCTTAGTGTCCAGAAGTTCTGAACAAGCATGCCAGGCAAAAGCATCAACAATCTGAGCAACGCAACCATCATTTCTGTATCAGATGATGCAAGAGAATGGGGAGGGGTGATGATGTGAGCTTTCCTGTGCTGAAGTTAACATGCACCGGGGCTCTCATGCGACCTGCAGACCTGCTTGCAGGTTCAGGAAAAGTTTCCCCTGCTGAGGGGGGAAGTCTGGGCACAATTATTTATGGGAGCAGACTTGTTCCTATCCAGCAGTGCAGTCCTTAACCCCAGTCTCTACTTGGCCAGGACTGAAGCTTGTACCCAGGGCTATCCTACTCCCAACTGATCATAGTTGTTCAGTCGGGGGCAGGAGAGCCCCGCCCAGACTCACTCATATATGTGGTGAAGAAAAATGAAGATTTTTTAGTCTAAGTCAAGGCCCTGTTCTGATTCAGTGGATGTGATAGACAGAAATTTTCAAAGGCATTAAGGGAGATACATGTTAACATCCCACTAATATTCACTGTTTTTTTAACCTTGTGTTACAGGGTCCCCTGATGTAGAAGAAGCCCCTGGAGTTCTGATTTCCCTCCATGGTTTTCCCACCACTGAAATGCCATGGGCAGTTAGTATTTCTCATATGCTCATTCCTGGGGTCACTTTGTTACCCCATACATCAGCTCAAGGCCTGTCCATAAACAAAGTGAATAGGATTACCTTTCCCTTTTTAAAAAAAATACAACAGATGAAGTTCAACTGATGCAAATCTCTATGGACTTTTCTTTTAGCTGTAGAGTGCACCTGTTCCTAATCAACTTGAGCTAAATTGTTATTGGGTTCATTTGTGTGTCCATGCAGGTTTTGGTACCAGCTTAGGCAAGCTCGAAAAGAAACAAGAGTCTGTTGCTTTGTGTTGCATGTGTCCATTTTATCCTGGAATTTAAAACTGGGCACAGCTTTCTCCTGGATGATGGCTTTTTTCAAGTATGTGCTACAATTGGATCAGTTGCCAACACTATTAAGATAAATTCTCTTTCTTTCTAACTCACCATTTCTAGCAAAGCCAGCGCAAGCTACAGATATATGGAAGCTGGCAGGAATCTGGATGGCTTTCCAGAAGAATGTATCGATGAAAATACTAATAGGTACAACTAGTGACTGTCAAATAGCAGGGGGATTGCTATCCCTGGTGCAACCTCATGCTCCAGCCTCAGCTTCCTTCCTTTCCAGGAGTGAGGGTGTTTTTAGACGAGACAACTAATGCAGATCAGAGAAACCTAATGCACATTTAAGGTGGAATTTTCAAGATGTAAACTCAGTTTCATAAACCCCCAACATCAGGGTTTTATTAAACCAGTTTCACAAACTCGCGGGTTAAAATGTGTTTTTAATGTTTAAACAGTTAATGCAGATTAAAAGGGTGCTTTAAACTGCATTTTTTCTAGTGAAAACATTAAAAGTGGTTTACTTTAAATGCGGATTAATTCTAAATCTGCGATAACACACACATCTAAACATTAAATGCGGATTAAAATAAGAATGGTTTCAATGTGTGATAAGCGATAATTCGCGATATTTGGTCCTTGTCTAAAAATGCCCTGAGTCTTAAGAGCTTTAGCCTTGTAGCCAAAAATGATTGTGCTTCTCTGTTCAGCAGATGGGTGCACAATACAAACAGACTCTGTATGATGCTATGGCCATTTTTACACAGATGCCCCCCCCCCCCCGCGCAGTGTTCGGGGAAGTTCGTGGGGGTCCATGCATACGGTCAGCAGTGGGTGGGGGGATGGATGTCCACTCAGTGTTCACCCATGTGAACATTGAGCAGGATGGGTGGAGGTGCATGCATGCTCCCGCGCAACATCCACCTCCACCCATTGCACACCCATCTCCACCCATGGCCTCAATCAATGAGACCGGGGAGTTACCTAGGGTTTGGCTTAATGGAATTGTGGTCCCAATCTTTAAGAAGGGGGACCCTTCTCTGCCTGGGAACTACCGCCCCATTTGCCTCCTTAGTGTGGTGGGGAAACTTTATACCAAGTTCCTGTTGGGGAAAGTCCTGGCCTGGGTGGAGGAAATCAACTTCTTAGAACAAGAGCAAGTGGGTTTCAGTCTGGAAAATCTACCTTGGACCAGATAATAGTCCTCTCTTTACTGGCCAGGAAATATCTAACCCAACAGGGCAGATTCTTTTTGGGTTTCATTGATCTGAGTGTGGCCTTCGACTCAGTTAACAGAGAGAGGCTATGGCTTAAACTGAGGGCTACCTCAATGGACCTACAATTAATATATCTTCTAATAAAGGTTCATGGGAATAACCAGATTAGAATCCGTTCTGCCCTGGCCTATTTGCTAACTAGGCCAGTTCCAGTTCATCAGGGGGTTAGGCAGGGATGCCTTCTGGCCCCGGTCTTGTTTAATTTATTTCTAAACGATCTGATCCCTTTTATGAGGGCTACAGACACACATGCCCCTCGGATCGGCACCAGGAGGGTTCCGGCCCTCCTGTATGCCGATGACACAGTTCTGCTCTCCCAGACCTCGGTAGGACTCAGGAGAGCGCTGCAATGTTTCGGAGACTATTGCGAGAGGGAAGCCCTCTGAATCAATTTCAGCAAAACCAAGGTCATGGTAATGGGGCACCGGGGTGCCAAAAAGAGCCATTTATGGAGGATTGGCCCTAATACTTTAGAACAGGTTAAAGTATTTAAATACCTGGAAGTCCTCTTTGCCTCTTCTCTGAGCTGGGCACCCCATATGAAGGCAGCCAGATTGCAAACCAAAAGATCTTCGGCTGCCATTCGTGGCTATTTCTTTAAACAGGGGGAGAGACTGGTGTTGCCGGCTTTGCGGCTCTTTAGGGCCAAGGTTATCCCCCAGTGTCTTTATGCCTTCCCTGCTTGGGGTGTAGCCTTCTTATCTAATCTGGAAACTATTCAGAACCAAATCCTTCGTTTGATCTTGGGGCTCCCTAGGGGGACTCCACAGGTGATTTTGCGTTTCGAAACGTTTAGCTCTACCTTGGATCGAGGGCTATGCTATCACTTCTGAAATACTGGGCAAGGGTGCATCTCTATCTGCCTCAGGATAATTCCCTCTTGGCCATGTCAGTGGCTAAGGGGTTGCATAGGCCTTGGGCAGGACAGATAGAGGTGGAGCTCAATCACCTGGGCTTCTCTGCCGAATCCTTGGGGCAGGTAGGGCTTGCTGGCTCCCTGTCTCTTATCCAAAGACGCCTGAGGGATCAGGAGTTACAACAGGAGAGAGCCCTCCTGGCTGTCCTGGAGGTAGCCCCTGAATATCCCCTGGCGGATCCCCCTTGCCCGAGTTCCAGCTATTTATTTTCCTGGCTGGATGCTGGCCGCAGAAGGGCGTTCACCTGTTTCAGGTGTAACACCTTTCCTTCAGCTCTGTTGGACGGGCGATATAATGGAGTACCAAGACAGGAGAGATTTTGCCAGCTCTGTGAAATTCAAGAGCTTGATTCCTGTGCCCACATTTTTTTTCGTTGTGCAGCACTTAGTGGCCCTAGAAGGGAGCTACTAGGTTGGCACTGTGTTGGGCAGCGGGATCTCGATGCTCTCCTTAAGGGTCTCCTAAACTATACTGACACGGAGATCTCTAGATCAGTTGCTAAGTTTTGCCAGACTGATTTATGGATTAGAGCAGCCCGTCTAGGACCTATTGCTAATTGATGTATTCTGTTTGGAGGCTTGATATTGTTTGTTTGTATATCGATTTTTGTGTTCTTGTAAATGTTGTAATAGCCTGTTGGCTTCACAATAAACTATTGATTGATTGATCTCCACCCATGGAAACCTCAGGAAAACTGGAAGAGGCTCTGTGGGTGGAGGTGTGGGTGTGTCCGTGTAAAGGGACACACACACCCCTCCACCCACTGTGGC
The DNA here is from genome assembly GCA_003113815.1 of Sphenodon punctatus. Taxonomy (NCBI): domain Eukaryota; kingdom Metazoa; phylum Chordata; class Lepidosauria; order Sphenodontia; family Sphenodontidae; genus Sphenodon; species Sphenodon punctatus. The sequence continues at coordinate 798,721 of QEPC01002018.1, forward strand.
AAGACACCCATCCCGCCCCCCCCCCCACCTCCATCCATGTAAAAAGGGCCTATGAGCTGCCAGAGTCCATTCAGTCCTTGTGTCAAGGGTTTCCTCCTGGCTTCTTTATAGCACATTTTCCCCTTATGTCAGGATTCAACTAATCTCTTCATTGCCAGACCTTGATGAGAAATTGGATTTTTTTTTCTGCCTCTGTCTCCACCCTACTCTTAGGCCAGTGGTTTTCAAACCTTTGGCTTGTCTAGCATCATTTGGAGACTAAAACTACAATCCCACACCCCCAAACAGCAATAACACCACACAAAGTATATCCCATATTCTTGTGATGTTGGAAACGAGAGTATGCAGGAGGTCAGTGTGGGGGTTATAAAGGCAGGACCATGACTCTGCTACTGTATTTAATTGCTTCTAAAGCTAGTGTAGAAGAAGCAATAGGGGGAAAACTCATTGTTCCTTCTAAAAAGATTGGGATAAATATAGCCCATAACATAATACCATCCAGACATTCTACAGCTGCTTATTCAAAGGATTCCGTTCCTTTATCAAAGTGGAGGTCTTCCACAAGTTCTCTAATTTGATAATGGACATTAGAAAATTCAAGCCACTTTCCTCAGATCATTTCCTCTAAAGGGTCTCATTCAAATCAAGGGGTCTACTCCAGAGTAAGCGATTTGAGGATAGTGGTCACAATCAAACTTCCCTACACAAACCCCATAAATTAATACTAGAACCTTGTAATTCTTGTGCAATTCCACTGTTTCCCCTTTAAAGGAGGCCTTGAAGCTGTCCGTTCCATGCAGGACTGCTCATTTGGATCACATCCACTGGCTTGCTGAATTCTGGAGAGACTGGTATTTATGTTAGCCTCAAGATTTTGTAATTCCATTGTGATCTGATCGACTGGGTGATCCATCCCAGACTGCCACATACATAGTTAGATCTTGGTTATGTCTGGCTCAGATGTATCCTTTGTTGTTCTCCAATGTCTGGACAACTTTGCCTGGCAGATGCATGTACCGAATTCCCTTTGAACTTGAATATCTTCATTTGTCAGCCTAGGATTTTCAGATGATAATTTTTGCCCTCTATTCCCCTAATGTTCTGCCGATTTCCATTTTCCCTGGGAAGCTTTTCTGCAGGTTACATTTTGTTTTGTTTTCTTTCAGAGTTCCTTTCAAACATCTCTAGGATTTTTCTTTGTAGTCTCTTTGAAATGTGACAAGCATTGTTCTATTCCTCCAATTTACAATTTAGAACTTTAAGAATAATTTTAGTAGGCTCTGTACAATGGAACAGACATTTCATAACAGACAGTGGAACTGGGATAGAAACCAAGGGTCTGCTTCTGAAAGGTATTCAGTAGCCTCGCATCTTGTTAGATTCAGTGAGAGTTGATGGTACTTATATTTCAGGATCAGGTCTATTCAGCTATTACCTTGTGCAGTCTTTGGGTTCTGTGATAAATGGGTTGAACCCCCTACCCTTCATCCTTATACTGGCAAATACGATCACAGGTTTGCATGGATTACTCCAGGTGACAGGACAATGGAAAAGTATGCCTCGGGACAAAGAAATTAGACTTGATATCATCTTAAGTCTCTTTCAGACACACAAATTGCAAATCTTTGTGTTTCCATACACATTCATATCATTAATCATGCATTTTGAATGGGTGCACGTGCAAACAGGGTGCTGCCATGGGAAGCACACTGTATTATCTACAACTCAAAAGTGAGGAGCAACTCTCCTACATCTTCCCTCTCTCCATTAGCCATCTCTTCAGGGCTATGGCAAAATCTGATACCTCCCAATGAAAAACAGAGGAGGCAGCGATCAACAGCATGTAAAAGGTAGTGGTGATACTTCATCACTTGCTTTGGGGTTCTGTCTATTTCCTGAATGGTGGTCACTGACTGACACCAGTTGAGTCACCAATGTCATGAAAACATGAAAGCACATCCACAATTATGAACAACACTACAAAATGACCACTCCATGAATTAATGACAACATGATATAGAAGAGACTGCTAAAACTCCCTTTGTACCAAACATCATTGTGTGTGGATGTCCAGAACACAGTGCCTGCCACATGAATGAACCATAATGCAGTTTTCCAAACTATAAAAGAACTAGTGAATTGCACCAAGGGATATCATCTGGGGAATAGACTGCTTGGGGAGGGGGTGTGGCACTTGTGTGGCCTCTGAAACACATGATGGACACACAAGCAAATTAACATGTGTATTCCTAGTGACTGGAATTTCTATGATATCATCCATGTTTCACATAATGGCGAGACACATGGATAATGTAATGCTTGGAAGCACTTTCAAATGGAAGGCGGCTTCAAGCAATTTCTTGTGAATGGTGTACACCAGTGTAAATAAGTAAATGATTAGTTAAACCAGAGAAACAAAAGACAATGTATAGGACTAACTTCTTTTGAGAGGTCTGCATTCGGCCCCGGCCTCAAACCCTGGCCCTCTGGCATGGTGGCCAATCAGCCAGTGCCACTGCTTCGGTCTGCCTCTAACCCAGCCTCTCTCCCTTTCTCGCCACCCATCATGGTTCAGATCCTGCCTCTATTCCTGTCTCCTCGGTACCCTGCCTCCCAGCTTCCAACGTGGGGAGGTCTGGGAGGCTCTTTTCCTAGTCCCTCATTCTGGCTCCTAGCACTCCCTGCTCAGCTCTGCCCCACTCCTCTCCCTGTCCTTGAGCTCCAGGCTCTGGTCAGTCCAGTCCTTGTTCTTGGCATTTGGCTTCCCAATTCCCAGCCCCTTGCTTCCAGTCCTGCTCTTCCTTGTTCCCCTTTCCCTGACTTCTGTGATGATCCTGGTCCTCCACATGTTGGAGGACATCTGAGACGTTTCCCCTTCCTACTTATGTCCATCCCTGTTCCTGATGTCCCTCGCCCCAGGAGTGTTACAGTGTGTGCAAGTCTCCAAGATCACTTTTCCAGGCAGGCATGAAGAAAAGGATTCCTAGTCCTCAGCCCTACTTTCTCTAATAAATAAAATAATAATAATAATAATAATTAATAAAATCAAAAGAACTCCTGTTTATATTCAACTATAGAGGGACAGGGCAGTCACGTGGTTGGGTTGCTAGCCACAGAGCTCAGTTCCCTTCTATGAAAAATTGTAGAACATGGGTTCTAGGGCAGGTTTGAGCCATAGCAATTCATTGTTTACAAATTAAGCACTGGCTAAAGATTAGGGTAGGGCCACTTGGCCCACTCATTAATGAAAGCCAAATAAACCATCCATTTTCCCACCTGGCTTTTATAGACCTTTTCCTGCACTTCCACACTTCAGGGTGCACATTCCTACTGGGAATATGCCTCAGTCCCCTCTTGAATTTTTTAATAATAATAGTTTATTAGACGTGGCCATAGGCCATTGCCAAGACAATACTAACAAATACAAAATAATTTAATTGCCGGAACTGAGCCCTGACAAACACACACACACACACGCCCCCAATTAAGCCCTGCCTCCAGCTGTTTGTTTGACTACCTGGCTTCAGACCCGGTTCCAGCTTTGCCTAACTTATTGGACTCAAATTCCTGGCTTCAACCCTGGTTCAGCTACCCAGATTTAAGCTCCTGATTTTGATTTATCTCAACCTCTGAGCTTCTTGCATCCAACCTAGCTCTGGCCTTCAACCCCTGATCCAGCATCCTGACCCTTGGCTCTCAAACCAAATCGCTAATATTGACACATCTTTTAAAGGTATTTTAAAGGCTTCCTTTCAGACCAGGACTGAGAAAACAGAAATGGAGTGGTGCTGTGCAACCACTCCATTTCTGTTTTCTCAGTCCTGGTCAGAGTGTTCATCCACAGGTGAGGGAGTGTCCTTGCTCATAAACTTCTTTCTATATCAGTTCATTTAAGAATGTAGGACTTGTTTGGTGTCACCCAAATAGGTATCACAAGGGCATTTGGTACATTGAATGAATTACACCAGCAACTGGGATTAGCATGAATAAACCCCATATATTTTGATGGATTGTTGTGATGGTGGTTGGTTAAACTGGTGCATTCTTTGGCTATTCACAAGGCCCTCATTAAATGATCTTTGTGAGCAGAGATACATTATTTCACTACTAGTTTAAAAAAGACTTCAGTCCTTTTCACACAGACACGCTAACACTGATAAAATGGGTGTTACATTTTATTATACATATTGCAGGGCACCCATAGAGCACACCTGCAACCCTGTAATATGTATAATACATGTAACACCCATTTTATCCGTGTTAGAGTATCTGTGTGAAAAGGGCCTTAGACATATTTCTGAATTGCAAATGCTTTAGGGCTTAATTAGGCAGCTGACAATACCATATTAAAATCCTGAATCTTTCTATTAAATTTTTTTTTGTACATAATAGGTAGTTTTAAAGTAAATTAAGCAATACCTTCATATTATTAATCATTTACTTTTAAAAAATCAAACAATTCTAATGATAGCATAGGCGAGACTTTGAAGGGTTTCCACCTCCTCTGCAGCTATTGTTCCAATTTTGATTTACATTTTAAAGTTGAGGAACTAGATGCTGCTCTAAATCAGCATAGCTCTACTGTCTTCAATAACACTGACTGAACTGTTGTATGCCCAGGTTCTGATGAGAACCTGACCTCAGTGATCTAATATTAATACAAACAGTGTCCCTGGGCAGTGGGCACCCTCTGGACCACGCAAGCCTCCATCTCCACCCGCTGCAAGGGCCTGCCGCTCCTTCACTCTCCCACCCACCCTGTTTACTCTGAGGGTTTAGGTCTCTTTTACGCACTCAACTGCTCTAAGTACCTGCCCCTCCCCACCATTCAAGCCCCCCTGCCATGCCCCCCTCCTGACTCTGATGTCCTCCCCTCACCTATTCAGAAGCCCTGTGGGTATCCCCCCTCCACAGTCTGCTTCCTCCAAGGGTAAGGAAGCAGAGATGGGGATGTGACACACAAATAGGGGATGGAGCCATGTCGCAGACCCATGATCTAGACCTTCCTCATCCTGAGTGCACCCTGAGCCTCAGGTTGTCTGTCTCAGACTTCTCCATCTATACCAAACTGCTTGTGGCAGAGCCCTCCCCCCTATCTTTGGGCACCATCTGGACAACCCAAAATGCCATCCTCCCCTGCTGCAAGTGCCTGCCTCTCCCTTCCTCCCCCACCCACTCTGCATACATCCATGGGTTGTTCCACCCCTGAGCCACTCCACCCGTACAACTGCTATAGAATAACTGCCCAGGCAGCCCCCTGACATCGAGGGCCTCCCCACATTCACTCATTAGCCCTGCAGGAGTCTCTCCTCCTCATCGTTCCCCCTCCAAGGGTAAGGAAGCAGAGATGGGGATGCGTACGCAAGAGTAGGGGATGGAGCCATGTAACAGATTCATGCTCTGGAACCTCCTCATGCTCAGCGCACCCACCTCAAGTTGTCTGCCCAGAGCTCCTCACCTATGCCAAGCTGACTGTCACAGGCCACCAGGGCACCCCCTGGACCCTTTGCCTCCTCATTCTATCTCAGTACCCCTCCCACCAGACCCAGTAGCACCCTCTCCCTACAGCCCAACCCAGCAGGTTGTTCCTTCTCTACACCTACCCCACAGCCTCCTCTCTGAACCCCTCCTACCCCAGCCTGCTCCCTGAGTCTCCTCCATTGATCCTCCACCTGACCCCACAGTCTGGGTCTCTGGGCCTCCCAACCCCCTCAGCCTGTTCCCTGTGCCCCTGCCCCCTCAGCCAGTTCTCTTCACCCCTCCCACTCCTGCTCAGCCTACTCCCACGCCACACCCCCGTCCTTACTTAAGCCGTGCTGTGTGGCGATCTGGGTCGCTTCTCTCTTTGCTCCCTTGCCATCTCTGCTCCACTGCTACCCTGACCCAATCGTGCCCCTCACAATTGAGGATAGCAACCACCCCTCCCTCCCCCCATTCTCTTATGTTGCCTGCCCTGTCTCCTGGGTGTGCGTTTCTAATGTTGGCTTCTCCTTCTATTGGCTCCATAATTCTTACTCTTGGGTTAGCACAAGGCTCAAGACATAACAATCTCACTCTCTCCATTGGATAATATGGGAACTTCAAAACATCATAACTTTAAAACTACATGATGGATTTTAAAAATCCAAACTCAGGAAATTACTAGAATGCACACTTGAATTTTCTGACACCTCTTCACCTCCATAGGAATAACAGACTCTTCTCTGTCAATGGGAAACGGTCGCAAAATTCAGAAAAAAACAGTTCTGCCTCCAATTTTCAAACTTGTATAACTCAGCCATTTCTCATTTGATCTGTCTGAAATTTGGACTTTTACCCGCACCCACCCAATTTATCTTCCCTATCATATTTCACAGTGATCAGATAAATCATCTTGATTTTATAACGAGTAGAATGTTCGTGATTTTAATGGATAGTGCAACCTGCCTCAACTACAGAGCCATTCCTGCAGCTCTATAGTACAGTGAGCTCAAGTAATGACTTACGGTTACAGTATCTTTCACAGATTTAGACTAAGGACGTATTATAACGGTATGAAAGATGTCAACATTAGTGAGACATCTTACCCAGGGGCATAGCTATAATAGGTGCAGCTGGTGCAGTCACACTGGGGCTCATGTGCTAGAGGGGGCACATGGAGGTAGAATGCATATGCACACTGGAGTAGATTTATTTATTTATTTTTAAAATGTATTATACCTCCCCTCCTGCCTCAAGCAGCTCAGAGTGGCTCACATCATACAAAGTATAAAAACAGATTGACCGGGGGGGGGGGCATTCTTTCTTCTGCCCCAGGGCCCATTCCCACCTAGCTATGCCCTTGATCTTACCCATAATATCTCGTGGCGAAGCTTCGATGGATCAAGATCATGACTGGGATGCCAAGTGAAGGGGTTGTTCTGCCCAGTGGATGCTCCACTACAGATCCTGTCCCAGCTGCTTTCTTGCTACTACATCTCCTGGCCACAGCCCCTGCTTCTCTCCTAGCTATGGTCACTGATCCCTCACCATCCATGGATGTTACCACTGATGCTGCTATTCCTCCACTGTCACCTCAGCTCCCAGTAATGCCTGCTTCCCACCACTTCAGGTCTTCTGCCTGCTGCTGATGTCTGTTTTTGAAATGGGTGGGCAAGAAGGCAGCACAAGCTGGAGAAAACAGAGGCAAGAAGTTGTGCTGGTGGCAGTGGCACCGCCAAATTTAAAGGATTCATCTTGCCCCCTGAGAAATCCGGGGGGGATGGGACTTTCCATGCTGTCCCCTGCCCTTCCCTCATGCCTCCCATCACACCCTGGTAACAAGGGAGAAAGCTGTAACATCAACAGAATGAAATCCTATTTGCTAGCATGACTCCTAACCCTGTTCTTGCCTTATTCCGAACCCATACCCTAGCCAATCCCTGTTTTTGAACCAGCAGGGAACTGCATGAGGGGAGGATTGGGGGGGCTGAATTTTCACTGTTGACATGTGAAATGTTTAGTAAAACTCCAGAGACTTAATAAACTTCCAGGGGATTTTTAAATAAATCAGAGTGGTGCTGAAGTGTGGCAAAATGGGAGCAGGTGACATTTCTTAATATCCTAAAGAGAACCCCTGCAAGTCTATAATTCTGAACGTATCCACACCCAAATATTGATGCATCACAAGCAGAGCTATCGATTTTCCCTAACAATTTTTTCCAGCCATCTGGTATCCTTCATACTCATTTTCTGTTGTGAATTCTCAACAGCAGCTGAACTGGGGGGGAGGGGCGATGATGGAAAAATCCACATAAAATAAACCCTTTCATTTCAGCTAAATAGGTATAAAACAGTAGTTATCATTGCTAATGTGTACCCAAAACTGTTCAAACCTATGCTAATGACACTTAAGATAAATTCAATCATAGCAAACAAGACTGTTCTCTAGATGAGACATTATCACGTACATGATTCTCAGCAGAAGCCGATGTCAGGGTCTTTTGCCAATGTCAATCTTTATGGCCACACAGGGCTCATTCATACATCATTTCCCTAGTAATGGAAGCCAACCCGGACCAAGTGGGGTTTCTAATCTTCTTACCTCGCAATCTCCCTGTGCACAGCACATATGGGAGGGAGGGAGGGACAGGATTATCAACCAAACTCCTTGTCAGATTGCCCTTGCTGATAAAACAATGGCTAGGACCAGATTCTTCTGTCAGTGGCCCATTTCACACAGACACTCTAACACTGATAAAATGGGTGTTACATTTTATTATACATGTTGCAGGGCTGCAGGTGTGCTCTATGAGTGCCCTGCAACATGTATAATAAAATGTAACATCCATTTTATCAGTGTTAGCGTGTCTGTGTGAAAAGGACCAGTGGGGATAACACACCCAAAAGCAGCAGTGGAGAAGTGAGAAGAACCTTCTTCCTGCCCTCTCAACTCTGATGACAATGGGCACAGTTCAGAGATGGGAGAAGAAAGTGGAAGAGAAACTGAGTGAAAGAGACCTACTAGCAAAAATGGAGACAGACAAACCCAGCCACCAGCCAGTTTCTATTTTCCCCCTTTTAGTTCCTAGGGCTAACCCAAGAATCCAGCCTTTACTTTCATGCAAAGCAAAGACCAGGGTTTGAACGGGTACTCTTTGGGTCCTGGATGTAGAGACTCGTTACTCAAGCTGTTTTTACACTATCACAGGGTGATTTCAGACGTTACGGGGCCCATTGGCCCCGTACCGAAATCATTCATTCCCCGCCGGGGTCACCCCATCACGCCACAACAGACGTGCCAGGGGGATCCCGGCGGGGAATCTGGGAGGGGGCGGGGCCACGCGGTGCAACGTGTGGCCGCATGGCCCTGCCCCCTCCACGTTCCCACCCTCCGCCCTCTGGGGAGACGGGCGGGCGACGGGGCCAATGCGGCCGCCGCGTCGGGCCGGATTCGCCACGGCCCGGGATCCCGCCGGTGATCCCGGGCCGTGGCGCCCAGCCAGACGTTACTTTTTTTTGGTCCCCGCTGGGGATCTCTTTGACCACGCTTCCCGGGACATTCCCCCGGCTAGCCCAGGAAGCGTGGTTCAAATTGACCCCTTGCAAGTATTGCAGGTGAACATCTGGCGGCCGCCAAACAGACGTTCAAGACACATTGACCACAGGTGGGTATTCACCGTGGTTCACTGTGATCTCGTAATGTCTGAAAATACCCACAGTTAATGCAAATCAGTTTTTAATCCAGATCCATTATTTTGGGGTTATTATTCAGGAGTAACTGTTTACATGATCATTTTTAATCAGGAATAAGAACTAATTCTGATTTGCAGTGTGAAAAGGCTAATCTGAATTAAGAATCACAAGGAAGACTGAGAAATCCCATAGTGCAGTGCAACCAGATTTCAACATCCTCTTCTGCTCTGATTTCTGGGAATACAGTGACAGCAACAGATACAGCAGTCATCTTGCAAAATGGAGGGTTCTTCACCTTGGTGCAGTGGATTTTAAATTTGGCACACCACGCAGAGACTGCTGGGGAAACTATGGGATACCATAGAGATACAGATAGTTAGAGAGGAGACATGTCTATCTGTATGTCATCTGGGATTCAGTCCGGATTCACCATTCGCATGATCACTAATCCGGACAGACTTTTATCTGGATCATTAAATAAATCCTTAGAAATTAGGTTTTCAAAACCCAGGTTAAATTTTGAATTCACTTCAGGTTCAGAAATTTGGACTAAAGTGTTCACATGATCACCTTAATTCAGATTAAGAGCTGTTTAATCTGGATTAATGCACATGTAAAAACATGCTCAGTGTCATTAGCTTCCTTCCACTATCCAGGCCTCAAGGTAGGTGCTGAAGGCCTTCCCCAGCACTGGTACAGCTTCCTGCCCCTCCAGAAGGGAAGTGGGAGGGAGGCCTCTTTCTGACAATTGCCTCTGAAGTGCAGAAGGAAGGTTACCTGATGAAAGTCCTGGTGTCAGAAGGTACAAGAGATGTACCCTTGGGAACCCCACTTTGTATCACTATGGAAAAGGAGACTGATGTTCCAGCATTTGCTGACTAATGGGCCACTGGACTGGCTGACATCAACCATTGACTCCTGCTGCTGCTACACCTGCAACTGCTACCCCCCTCCTCAGCTGCCTCTCCAGCACCTGCAGTCTCCACCTCTAGGGCTCCCTGCTTCCCTGGACTCCCATGGACCCAATCCTGCACCTACTGTTTTAACTGTTTTATTGTTTTATTGTTTTTATATTTGTTGTTCACCATCTCGGACTGCCCTGTGGGCAGGAGGGGCAGGATACTTTTAAAATAAATAAATAAATAAATAAATAAATACTGTCTGGACCCACTGATCCCAATTTTGCACTACTCTCCAATCTTTTCATAATTCCATCTTGGACCCTGTCCCACAGAGTCTTCCTGGCAGGATGATCCACTCATTGTCACACAGATCACCTCCTCGCCAGCTATGTTCCCCTCTCCAATGTCTCCCCTTCCCATCTAGCCTAGCCTGCATATCCACTCCCTCCTCCCCTTCTCCAAGGACACAGAAAGTGCAACGCTGGCTAAAGATCTCATCTCAGATCTACAGAACCCCAGTTCAGTAATGTCCCCTTAACTATATTCCCTCGACACACGGCACATAGAAACCATATGGGGAATGAGAAACTTTGGCTCGAGAGTATCTGTAAATTTTAAGTGTACACCCTATCATCAGTGCTTAATTGGTCAAAAACAGATTTACTTGACCTAAGCCTGCCCCAGGAGTCAAACACCCCACCCCTGAAGCCACGACCCCTGCCCCAGAGCTGGTCATAGCAGGAAAATGAACCCTAGTGTCCAGTTAACAACCCAGTCACTGGACAACCCTGGCTTTCTGCAGATGAATTGAAAACAGGAGTTCTTGTGATTTAGTTTATATGATGACCAGAGCAGAGGCTGAGGCAGGAAAGTCATTAATGAAAACCAAATAAACCATACAGGATTTTTTATTTTGCTTCCAATTCCGACCCTGAAATGGCCATTGTCCCCTTCTCCCCTGTAACTACTCTAAGCACATGCACATGCAACTTCTCAATGCTGGAAATAGATCCCTTTCTCTCCCATGTCTCCCCTCCCCTATCTAGCCTAGATTGTTAACCCATTGAGGCAGTGCCCTATCTCTAATGATTGCTTAGTATCCGATTATTGCAAACAAACCATTTGCATCAAGTGGCAGAGAGTAAGGGACCATCAGGGAGCACAGGGAGTGGTAAGGATTTCACATAGCATTCACAATGAGTGTAAACAGATGGACGGAAGTTCCAGGGCTGGCCAGAGATACCCCCGTCACTCCCGGGTTGACCGGTCCATCTAAAGGGCGCCCACCAGATGTGGCAGCTGCTTCAGGGCAGCCCTGCCAATGGCACTCCAAAAGATCCAGGAGCATGCTGCATGGAGTGGACCGGTCAAACCCAGGGCAACAGCTGAACATGGGGCATTAACAGACATGACACTGGCCCAGTTAGACCTGATTTGGCCCAACCGAGCTAGTGTCATGTCTATACATTTGTTCTGGGCCCACCAGATGTGGGCCCAGAACAAACCCCACACGGGGTGGCAGCTGGACCTGGACTGTGCACCTGGATCAAAGTGGGCCCACAGGCTGGGGCCAGGAGCCGCCCAGCTGGGACAAAGTGGACAGAACCGTACATGAAATTGTAAGCTCTCAGACAGGGACCGTGTCTATCTTAGGCCACTTTTAGACGAGACAAATTTGCGCCTGATTGGTGAAAAATATGTGTGTGTTAATGCTTGTTTAAGCACCTAAACTGTTTTAAATGTACATTTGCCATGATCGTGTAAAGTCAAAACCGTTTTGAATGTGGTTTTTAAATAATGCACATTTTTTAAAACCGGTTTTGGCATCCCCTGATCATCAAAGGGGCTCAAAAGTGGTTTGAAATCAGACAAAACCACATTCAAAATGGTTTTGGCTTTTACACGATCATGGCAAATGCGCATTTAAAACAGTTTAGGTGTTTAAACGATCATTAAAACACGCACATATTTCACCAATCATGTGCAAATTTGTCTCAGGCCTAAGATAGACACGGTTCCTGCCTGAGAGCTTACAATCTCACGTCCAGTTCTGTCCACTTTGTCCCAGCTGGGCGGCTGCTGGCCCCATCTAAAAGCAGCCTTATTCTTTGTAAAGCGCCAGGTACATCGCTGGCGCTACATAAATGCTAATAATAATAATAATAATAATAAAATAACAACATCTGTTTCCGGTCCTGGCTCCTCCCGGCATGGGGGGTTGCCATGGCAGAGAACAAAAGGGCAGCACAAATGCTCTTTTCCTGTCCCCAAGGGGACAGACCAAACTGCTGAGGGAGGAAAAGAACTCTTTTCCTCCCTCAGTGGCTTGCCATGGCACCCAGCCATGGTTGCTTGTAATAGGCAGCCATGGCTGCCCATCATGGCAGGAGGAGGGTCAGCGCTGGGAGCACAGTGATGTGGTCGGGCAGCTGCACATCACTCCCTACCCCTGGCCAGGGAGCTACGGGAATGTTTTTTTGTTCCTGCAGCCAGAACTTGCCCAATTGGGAAAGCCCTCCCCATCCCCTGGGTGCGACAGAATGTCCATGAAGACGTCTGTTAACACCCATAATGCTGCTGTTCAGCTGTTGGGCGGACCCATGGTGTGGCTCCACACCCATCCGTCCATTGCCCCATTCAGCACCATGGAGTTGCAGGCATCAACCTAGCATCAGGTAAGCACCTAAAACTCTGAGGTGCGGGGGGGGGCACTGCATGGGTGGACAGCCCAGGGACACCGCTGGTCCATCTGATGTGGACCTGGAAGGAGCTGATAATGCAGCCACGGGGGTGGGCCCCAGAGCAGCTCTGGGCTCTGGCAGGTTCTCCATCCATCTAAAAACACCGGATGTGGGTTTGTGGCACTACCTACATTAAAAAGTGTCATCTGAATGAACCCTCATACACTTGTTTAACATGACATCCATTGGACTACGAGTAATTATAATATTTAGCATACAGGTATGGGGTCCAAGTAGCTACATGTAGTGAGAAAACAAGCTGCTTTTTACATTAAAGGGAGAAAAAAACAAGAAAACGGAAAAGCCAGTAGTTAACTGGCATTAGGCAGAAAGCAATAAAATGATTGAAAACTGATATTCTGCTGTTAAAATTGTGAGAGCTGAGATGTATCGACCCCTTTACTGTTAATGAAGAGCACATATAATACGCTTAGACTCCTAATCTTTCGTTCCATTTGTAACGTATTGTCCTAAACCACTCGCTCTGGAGAAAAAAACCCATTCAAAGAACAAACACTTCAGTCACTTTCATTGTCACTGCTAGTATACAGAGTCCAAGAAATTGGGTCAGTGTACTTTATATTTTCTTTCGATTCTGTTAACGCAACAGGAGACTGGCGAAGTTCCAAGCATGCTGGGTCCCAATCCTGATTTCATAAAAATTAAAAAGAAGAAGGGGAAAAAAACCCACCACCACCCCCACCCCCCAAAAAATGGAGCACGGATGGCTCAGCTGACATAGCCGCAGGCAGGCGATGGCTGGTGCTACAGCATATTATCCACAGAGCTCGCCAGACTGTAGATCTTGTTATTTTATATTTCAAACTGCCAGCCAAGTCAATCGGTTGCTGCAATCAGCGCTGGTGCTGCAGGGTAGGGGGAAAAAAACAAAAAACCCACAACAAGCCAAAGCTGGAACAGCTGAAGCACTAGCTGGTGCTGTGAATACACACAGCACAGCAGTGTAGAGCTAGCCTGCCAGTGGCTAGATCAACTAATCAATCCCTGATACTTTTTTCATTTTATTTTGCGAGAGTACCAGATTGTGGCCAGTAAAATTAGTCATTTGCAGAGGGGAATGCTCCATGAAATAGAGTCGCTCCCAAAAAAGGATTCTGCAGAACAGTACATCTTGGAACGTGTATATGTGAGTGTACATTTGGGGGATATGAGGGGGGCTTTTATATTCCTAGGCTGCTGGCTCTTTCAATACTATAGTACTTCAAGGATTTTGGGAAGCTATCTTCTTCCCCACTTGTCTTGATGTGTCATTATATGACCATAAAATCTTGCTGTGGAAGCGGAAAAGCAGTAGGCCTACTCATGATACAAAAGCTAATATCCATAGAAGGAGGTTGAAAAATTAAGAACTAATTGGCTTCATCACATTACAGCCAAATTAAAACAAATGCACCTTGGCATTGGTAGTACATCAAAGCAATCTGTGAGGATTATAGCTTTTTTAAATCGCTCCACTCTACCAAATGAGTCTTCATTTTCCAAAAATGGAGACTTATACTGAGATGATGTCAGATTTAAGAGAGGAAATAAATGAGTGATGGGAGTAGATCAAAAGGTTTGGAGTTCATTTTAGATAAGTGCTGTGGAATTTGGATGCTGCAGACCCTAATGCTATATAGACTACATTCCCCTAGGGTAAGTTGGGACTCTGACTGATACCACATCAACCCAGAGAGGGTCTGGAATAGGTGGGGGTTTGATCATGGTCAATCTCTAATTTCTCTATGCAGGAGCTGCTGACAGTCAGGTTTGTTAGGGAAGGAGATATAGTAGGCCTTAAGACAAATTTAACTTGGTGCTGAAACAAATATTCACCCATATTGATTTGGGTCTGACAAAGCAAATATGAAGCACTGTTTATTTCTGCTTTATTGGATATTCATTTTGGGTATTCTGATTTGGTTAGGTTGGTTATTTTGAGTATCTGGGTTGGTCACTGCAGTATTTTGGTTATTTCGTTTTGGCACTACTACTACTACTACTACTACTACTACTAATAATAATAATAATAATAATAATAATAATAAATTTATTATGACACGGGCTTTCGCCTTGGCCAGACCAACATACAATTATAGAACGCACAATTATACAAACACGATACATAACACACAAACATTGTACTAAAAATAAAATTCAAAACGTATTCCAATAATGCAATAAAATCCAATCAATTCCATGGTCCACCACAGTATAACCAATACGTGATAGGAGCAAGTATAAGAGTCTGAAAAATATGGCTCCATTTTACCATTAAAGATGTACACCCTTCAAACTCCACAAACCGAATAACAGATTCCAGTAATTGGAAGTCAATAACAAAAGTATCAGCCATAATACCTCCAGGCGGAAACTAGACACTTCCTGTTATACTTTCTACCCCCAGCAAACAATCCAGTGCATCCTAGCTATGTTTACTGGACCAAAAACAGTCATTTCCATTTCTCTTTAATCTTTTGCCTTATTCCCCCTGCTAGGGCTATGTAAGTGGCAATGGCTGTAAGATCAGTTTTTCCCTTTAAATTGGCAAAGAACATGCATATTTTATCCCCTTCTCGGCTACCAGCCTTACGATCAGGTCGGCTAGCCAGGTCTCTCTCAACTGCTTATAATACGGGCAATACAATAGGAAATGCTCCACTATTTCCACTTCCCCTAGACTACAAAGGCATAAACACAGGTCATGCTTGACCTTATTATACCTGCCCTCCAATACTGCTGTACATATCAATTGGAATCTCAAGAGGGTAAAATTCCTTCTGAGATTATGATGAAACAGGAGGTCCAGATATTGTTCAAAGGCAAAGCATCCTTTCACCCATACAAGCCAAGGGGAAACCTTCCATTCCCCTACTTTGGCCAGGTCGTCCTGCATAGCAATATCCCTTAACCTCTGCTGCACCATAGTTTTAATTGCTAGCAGAGAATAGTGACATAGATACATAAAGGAGTAGCCCATATTCTGAAGCAAGTGTGCAAGGTGTTTTAGCCACTGATAGCCTCCAATCCCCGTATATTCCAGTTCTTCTAGTAGACATTGCACAGTTAACTTATCCTCCTGCTGCCCCAAAACCCTAAGCCAGAATCGAATATAGGATAGCCTGGTGTAATAACTCATGGAGAAAACTCCTGTTTCGGCCTTGAGTACCGCACCAGGCACTCCATTAGCCACCCTCAGTACTTGTCTCAAAAACTGATTTTGGGCTATCTCCAGCGCCTTACAATCTGGACTTGGGATGATCTCTAGTCCAAAACCAGCTAGAGGGTCTAGCACTACTAGTGCTATTAAGCCTATGGCCCTTTTCACACAGACACTCTAACATCGATAAAATGGGTGTTTCATTTTATTATACATGTTGCAGGGCACTCGTGGAGCACACCTGCAGTCCTGCAACATGTATAATAAAATGTAACAACCATTTTATCAGTGTTAGAGTGTCTGTGTGAAAAGGGCCAAAATGAGATAACTAAAATAAAACAACTGAATAACAGAAATAAATGAAATGAAAGTCTCTAATAACTGAAATACTGAAATAAGTGACCTGGAATACCCGAATAAGCAGATATGCAAATATCCCATTTCACTTGTAATTATTATTCAGATATTTGGAATGCTATCTGAAAACACAAATAATACTTGCAAATATCAAATCTACTGTTTGTTTCAGCTCTGCTCCTAACATTTCTGTGAAGCAGCAAAGTACTATTATCCTTATTATTTTTAGAGTAAGAACAGAGGCAGAAAGAAAGTAAGTGACTTGCCCAAGTTCCCACAATGAACCAGTGACACAGCAGAGGGGAGGAGGGGGAATTGTATTCTTATATTCTAACCACTGGACCATATTTCCTGCCTTTCAAAGGACAGGCTAGAATCTTTAAGAGACTTCAGCCTCACCCAAACTCGATTGATAGCCTTCCAAGTTAAGGAATTAAATATACTTGATTTCCTCTCTTCCAATTTCTCCCTTTCAATCAGGCATCAACCCTCTCCGCCCGACTAAGGCTGCCCTTGCCAAAATCACCAATGACTTTCCCTTACCTAAGTCAAAGGGCGTTTATAGACGAGACAAAAAGGCGGCTGATCCTTTGATCAGCCGCCTTTCTTTGCGCTTGTCTAAACTTTAACGCCGGATCCTACCCCGCGTCTGACCGGGTCGGCGATCCTGGCCCCTCAGACGCGGATCCCCGAAGTGCCGGCTTTACGCCGCACTTCCGAGTTCCCTGGCCGAGTGCGCATGCGCACAACGACTGTACGCCGTGTCTGAACTTCAGACACAGCATACAGAAGAAGGCAGGGGATAGATGCCGGCGCTGAACGATCCCGCTTTTGAGCGGGATTGTCTAACAGCGCCCTAAGGGCCTCCACTCCATTCTTGTCCTCCTCAATCTCTCTGCCACCTTTGACACTGTTGACCATGGCCTCCTCCTGGATCCACTATACTCCCTTGGTTTCTGGGACTCTTTTTTTTACTAGTTCTCTTTGTATCTCTCAAACTGCTCCTTCAACATTTCTCTTGCTGGTACCTCTTCTTTTTGCTTCCCCTCTCTGTGGAAGTTCCCCAAGGCTCTGCCCTGGGCCCTCTTCTCCCTTTATACACTTTTTCTGGGCTCTCCCTCTCCATCCAGTCTTATATCACTGACTGTCTCTCTGCTTGGATGTCTCACCGCCAACTCAAACTTAATATGGCCAAAACCAAACTCCTCTTCCCCCCTCAAACATTCAACTTCTACTTCCCTCACAATTTCCATTGAGGATGTCACCATCCAGCCTGTCCCTCAGGAGTGTAGTCTGGGATTCATCTTTGACTCCTCCCTCTGCTTTATCCCTCAGATCCAGGCTGTTGTCAAATCCTGTCGCTTCATTCCATTATCAGCCACTATCAGTTCTCAGCAATACCGAGAGTCCCATCCCTAAAAGATACCGTTTGAACCACTTTCTCTCAAAAGTGGTGTTATTCTTATTTCTAAACTTGGAGTGGAGGCCCTTAGGTGAGGCCTCGGAGGGCTAAGGGGTGGGGGGGTTGGGTTATTTTATTAGTATTTTAGCCTTGGGATGCTGCTGTGCTAGAAACTGTAGGACATGGGGCCTAGGGGATAGGTGATTTTGATCAGGGAGTGTAGTGAATTGTTGGAAGAGGTTGGGGAAAGGAGGTTATAGTTTTATTTTGAGGGGTGGGTTTATATATCAGGGGTTACTTGGGTATGTTTCCAGCCCCTAGTGAGGGGGGGGGTCTTTTCCCCCAGTGAGGGGGGTGGGGTTATGACCCTCAAGGGGATTCTTCTTAGATACTGCCTGATGAAAGTGGGGAGTATGGGGTTCGGGATCTCCCTTGCCATTTGGGTGGGACAGCCAGGGTGTGGGAGGTCTGGGGGGACCCTCTGGGGGGCCTGCAGCCATTGGAGTCATGATGGGGTGGAGGAAGTATGGTCCCTGTCAGGGGGCTGTGCGAGCTGTGAGACCCGACAGGTACTTGGTGCCTGTTCCCCTCACTGCCCCCAAAGTAGATGATGAGGTAGTTCATGATCAGGGGGGCCCCAGTCTGAATCTGATGCTGTTGAACACAAGGTTGGTGGTCAAAAAAGCAATGACTTTTCAGGAACTGATCCTGCGCCATGCAGCAGACCTCATGTGTATCACGGAGACCTGGCTGGACATTGAGTTGAGACCTATTTTGGTTGACCTTGTTCCAGATGGGTACTCCATACAACATCAGCCCTGTCAGAGGGGTGGGGCTGGGTGGGGTAGACATTGTTTTTCAGGATTCATGGTCCATTAGGAGGTATCTGGTGCAACTTATGTCACGTATCAAGGGTCTCCATCTTGTGACTGATTTGGCAGGAGACAGACTGGGAGTGCTGCTGGTATATCATGCACCTACCTGTACAACAGCATCCCTACACGCTCTAGCGGAGCTGGTGTTGGAGGTGATATTGCGATCCCAAAAGACAGCCGGGGGGGGTGGAGCATGAGTTCATGGCCGCCATGCCAACCATGGGCCTGTCTCAAATGGTTATTGGCCCAATGCATGATTGAGGGCATACCCTGGACCTCTGTTGGTTGGGGAGGTGTTAGCAGTGCCCTTATCATGGACAGATCATTACCTCCTATGGGTCTGTCTCCTAGCGCATGTTTGCCCCTGGAGAGGTGTGGAACCAGTTTGGTTGGTTCACCCCCAGAGCCTAATGGAATCTGACAGGTCCCATAATGCTCTAGGGGAGTTACCCCTTGACCTTGATAACTGTTCACTCAATGACCTCATTGCTCTCTGGAACATCATGCTGACTGAGGCCATTGACCGGACAGCTCCTAGGTATCCGCTCCCTCAGTGTCAGCACAGCAGGCCTCCTTGGTTCACTGAGGAGCTGCTGTAGTTGAAGTGTGAAGGGTGGTGGTTGGAGCGATGGTGGTGCCATTCTCATACTGAAGCCAATAGGTTGCACCACAGAGCTAGTTTACGAGCCTGTGCCATTGCTGCAAAAGAGGAGTTCCTTGCTGCCTTCATAGCATCCACAAAGTCTTGTCCAACTGAGCTTTTCTGGGTGGTGAGGGGGCTGGTCGGTCTGGTCTCCCTTCGTCTGGAACTGGAATTTTCCAGTGCCCACTGTGACATATTTGATGATTACTTTGTGGATAAAATTGCTCATATTCATCACCACTTTGACGCTGCACTTATGGAAGCACCACCTTGTCTGATTTTATGGGATCAGTTTCTGTGGGTCTCATCCACTGATACAGAGGATGTTCTTGGGGCAGTCAGAACCACTTCTTGTGAACTGGACCCATGCCTGTCCTGGCTGGTCAAGGCTAGCCGGGAGACTCTGAGGCTGTTGCTGGTGAGTGTGATCAATGCCTCTCTTTGGGAGGGTTGCCGAGCTGCCTTAAAGAGGCAGTGGTGTGGCCTCTGCTCAAGAAACCATCTCTTGACATTGATTCCCTCACCAGTTATCAGCCAGTCTCTAACTTTCCCTTTTTAGGGAAGGTTACTGAATGGGTTGTGGCTCAGCAACTTCAGGAGCACCTGGACCAATTTTCTTTGTTCCGGATTTTAAAAAACCGACTTACCGGATTAATACCGGTTTACCAGTACCGGATCTTTTACATTGATTTCAATGGGGAACTGTGTCCCCATTGAAATCAATGGAAAAAACAAAAAACCTCCCCCCTCCCCCTCCCAGACAGTGCGGGTAGAAGGGGGGACTCCACCCACCCACCCTGCCCAGCCTGGTTTTAAAAATAATTTCCCCTAAGTCCCCTAGTGCTCTGGGCTCCGGGTCGCCGCCGGCAACCCAGAGCTAGCACCAGCAGCAGGTAAGTACCAGTACTGTACTTATCCCTGGGGTGGGGGGGTGGTTTAACACACCCCACCCCAGGGATCACCCTACCTCCCCACCCAGGGATCGCCTACCTTGAGCTCTGGGCGGCGGCAGCGGTCCGAAAGCTTCAGCGCTGGCTGTGGCTGCCGGCTTCAGCATGCTACTAGGCCTTCCGGGGAACTTCCAGAAGTTCCCTGGAAGGCCTAGTAGTGTGCTGAAGCTGGCAGCCACAGCCAGCGCTGAAGCCACCGGACCACCACCACCGCCCCTGCCCGGAGCTCAAGGTAGGCATGGCAATGGCATTAGGCAATCCCTGGGTGGGGAGGTAGGGTGATCCCTGGGGTGGGGGTGGGGTGTTAAACCACACACACACACACCCAGGGATCAGTACAGTACTGGTACTTACCTGCTGCTGGTGCTGGCTCTGGGTTGCCGACGGTGGCCCAGAGCCTGGCACACTAGGGGACTTAAGTGAAAAAAAATTAAAATCCAGGCTGGGTGTGGGATGTCCCCCCTTCCACCCGCGCAGCCTGGACTCGGGGGGGGGGGGGAGTGCTTGGGGACTTTTTGAGGGTTTTATTTTACATTGCGGCCATTCATTTGAATGGCCGCAATGTAAAAAAATCCAGCACGGGGGATCCGGTACCGGACCCAATAATACCGGAATAATCCAATACTGCTGGTACACCAAAATACCAGCAGTATTGGATACCAGATGATCCGGTAGTCACACCCCTAGTGGAGGGGGCCTGCACAGGGAAACTGTGTATGTGTTTTGTGGCCAGTCCCAGCATTGCAGGCTAGCTGCAATCAGAGGGCATGGCCTGGCTGTGAGGAAAGCAGCAAGGAGTCCCATAAGGGACAAAAATAGCTGAAACCACACTTGGGCAGCTGGGGGAAACCATCCAAACATGCAAATGGGAAACTGATGTTCCCATTATATCCACTAGGGGGCAGGCATTTAATAGAGCTCTATGGTCTCACTTTTAAAATGGCATCTGGGGTGCCAATTGTAGGCACCCAGGAGAGATGTGCGGCTGTGCTGCAAAAACAAGGTTGGGAGTGGAGTCGAGACTAGACAGGCGGAACTCAGGCAGGGACTGGCACGCATGTTTAGTCAGTGAACATGAGAGCTGCTTTCATGCACTGCTGAGCTGTGGACATTTTGTAGAGAGACTGTGTCCTGGTTGGCTGTGTCTCTCTGCTGCTGAGACTTGGTTGCCTCCTTGATCCAGGTTTGGTTCCAAGGGACTACTTGTCATCTGTCTTGCTGCTGCCAGTGCTCACAAGCGAATGGTACACCATCCTGCTGCCTTACTTGAAGTGGTGGTGAGTAAATTGCTTGGGGGGGGGGGACACTGGGGAAAATGCCACCAGGAAATGGGGCTAGGGGAGTGGAGGAACTCGGGGAGTCTGGGCAGGGAATGGGGGTGGGGACTCGGGGACTGGGGTGCACTGGGAGATGATGGGGTGGGGTTGGACAGGGAGACACTGGGGGAGAGATTGGACTTGGAGACACTGGGGGAGGGGGCTGCAACAGAGATGTGAAGTGAACCATGTTTTGGGGGACAAGTGGAACTCCTTGCTGCTGCTTTTGTGGTGTGCTGAGGATAATATGGTTGGCTTAAGATATGGTTTCAGTGGTTTGCTTTTGCTCGTTGTGTGTTTGCTGGTGCACTGCTGGTTCCCCCCCCCCTCCTACCCCAAGCACGTGCAAAGGCCATGGCCATTTTCTGGGGCCCCACTGGCCATGGCTACTCTTGGTTAAAATTGGTCCCTTTCCTGTTTTACATGTAAATTGTCTGCTTTCTGTTTCCCAGGTGGGAGACCTAGGGGCTTCGATGGATGGAAGGAAGGGTTTCCAATCCAATCTTTGCTGGAATGTTCCTTGCATTTTAAAATGGCCCTGCCCTTTGCGGTTTGGTGGGATGTTATGGCAGGCTTTTTCACTAATGGCTAGTCCTTGCATGAATGCTCCCTGCTTTGTTGCAGCAGCTCAGCTGCCTCTTACATTGCATCAGAGCTGTGTAGCATGTTTTGGGGGACAAGTGGAAATCCTTGCTGCTGCTTTTATGGTGTACTAAGGACTGCACATAACTTTGTTGCCTTAAGATGGTGTGCTTTGCTTGCTCTGTGTTTGCTTGATGCATTGCTGCTTTCCTTCTCCCCTCCCAAGCATGAGTAGAGAGATCATTTTGTGAATTTGTGGGTCTACTGGTCATGGCTACTCTTTTTTTAAATGGTCCCTTCGCTGTTTCACTGCTACTCCCTGCTGCTGGAAAGTAGTTTTTGGCCTCTCTGCTTGTGACTGTGTGATTTTGAGGATCTTGCCTGGGGTTTTGTTGAGAAACAGAAATGCATTGTTTAAATTTGGTTTGTCCAGCCCCGGGTCCAGGCGGTGTGCCAAAGATACCCCCTGACCTCATCTTGCTGGCTGCTGTTGTGACGGGGCTGGTTTGGTGGCAACACAGACCTGCAACTGGCAACCTTTTTAACAAGGGCCTGTGTGTTTGGATGGGCATTTGGCTGCTGGAGATACAGTGTAGGTACTGGGGATGCTGCTTTGGATGGGACTTGTTTGGTTACAAATTGCAATACAGGCCTGCAATTGCTCTCCTTGTGAACAGAGGAGAAAGTAGGTAGGAACATGGCAGAATAGAAGGCTGCAGACAACAAGGATACCCCTTTCCCCTGTTCCCCACTGAACCCATCTCTTCCCCTTCCTCTTCTTGTGCACCAAAACCAAACCCTTTCCCTCCTACTTCTCCTCTGTCCTGTCCTTCTCTTCCCTTTCATTCTCTTCTGATTTGACTTGTCGCAAGACAGGGAGCTCACTCAGTCCTCCAAGACAGAAGTAAGGCTTATCCCAAAGCCTACACCTTCAGAAAACTACAGGTGGCAAGGATGCCATGAAAATCGAGGATTTGAGGGTTCCAGATAAAGGTAGGCGATGGCAACGTGATCTATTTTTTTAACCTGCTATGGTTAATTTGGAAAGAGACAGTGGACGGGACCACAGTAAGAGGGCTCTCTATCCCCTGGTGGCACTGCTTCACGCAACAGCAAGAAGTTTCCAGCATTAACTAATGTAATGTCCATCCAATGTTAACCCTGGGAACTCCCTGCTGCTGGGTTAAGCCACACCACTGGCCTACTGCTGCCCTGACTCTGCCTACTGTTGCCCCAACTCCAACCCCTGGTGGTCTGCAAAGCCGCCGGTGGTAGGTTCAACCCACCCACTGCCCCACCAGTCTCCAAAACCACCAGCCTCCACTACCTGTCTCCTTACAGGGACAGTCGTTGGGAGCACATTACACCTGTGCTCCGTTCTCTGCACTGGCTGCCTATAGCCTTCCGAGCCTGATTCAAGGTGTTGGTGCTTACCTAAAAAGCCCTAAATGGCCTGGGGCCCATCTGTCCGTGGGACCACCTCACTGCCTGGGCCCTGTGGTTTGCCAGGGGCACCTTTCTTGAAGACCCCTGCGCTGAGGCTGTGGAACTTCCTCCCAGCGGAGGCCCGGGTGGTCCCGAACCTCTCCTCTTTTCAACATCAATGTAAGACCTGGCTGTTCCACCAGGCTTTTGGTGAGGGTGACAGGTGAGGGATGCAGGGACTGGGTTAGGGTGGGAAGGGCTTTAGGATTTTTTGCTGCCTCCTCAAATGATTTGTTTTATTATTTATTTTTATATTGTATTTATTATTTGTTTATGATGTTTTATCATTTGTTAGCCACCCCGAGCTGCTTTAGCAGGAGAGGCGAGATTCAAGTCTGGAAATAAATAAATAAATAAATAAATAATTTTTTTAAATATATAGATTTCAGGCTGCACTGTCACACTAAGTAACACATTACTCCAGGAGTACCTCTGTCGCTATGAGTGAGGTTACTCCCAGAGTAAAGTACTGTTATTTCACCCTGAGTAAGGCTATCGGTGTCTGGCCCTAAGTGATTTGCCTAAAGTCACACAATCTTTTGGCAGGAGTAAAGGTCTAGCAGCTCTGCTGACTTCTTTCATCAGTACAGAATTACAATCAGGGCTGCCACAGCAGTAATCAAACAGAAGTGATTACAGTGAGGACAGAAGTAAAATAATATCGGCTGGAACTCAGGACATGTAACAGATAAAGAGGTGTTATTGAATAAAAGCTGGAGGTGGAATTCCTGACCTATTTAGGCCAATTTGATTTAAAAGGTGAGACGTAAGTTGTGAAGTAGGAGGAAAATAGATAACAACTGATTATGTAGGGGCAAGTGTTGACATTAGTGGGCCTTTCCACTGGTACATATTCTATTTTTAAACATTCCCCCCGCCCCCCCATGAGCCATATCAAAAGAGCGATAATGCTGCCACTTTGGTTTATAAAAGCCCCCTGGATAAAGCACTGGCATTTGGAGACAAACCAAGGTGTGAAGGTTTAATGCTTTTAGCTCAGCACCTACTGCATAATGGACACAAGATACAGTAACTGCAATGCATCACAGCAAGCAAAGACAAACATTTCTGTGATTCAGCTACCAAGCACAGAGGTTTTATAAAAACTGCCAACACACCCTTATCTAAGTTGTTCCTGCCATCCAAGGTTGGAGTCAATGAAAGGGCAGGGTAACATAGCTAATATTCACAGGATGAATGGTGGTTGTTGGTGCTTGAGTTCGCAGAGATCAGTGGGTCCCAAACCTTTTGCCTGTGTGACCCCCATTTTGAAACTATAACCTAATCTTGTGACCTCAGACAGCAACAAAGACATTCAATGCATACCCAATATCAGTCAGGAGGATTATGATTTCATTCATTTGAAGTCATGACCCACAATTTGGGAGTCTCTGTACCAGGTTCTGTTGAGCAGTGAAGTACCAGTTCAAGTGAGGGGTTGAAAGCTCCTCCCCCTCCAGTGTCCTGTCCCCTGAGCTCTGGTAGTCCCGCCTCCTTCACCAGCTTCCTAGCAAACCAGATTCTGACAGGGAGTAGTGTGGCGCAGGGGGCAATCTAGAGCTGGATCCAGGCAAGTGCAGACTGTGTGACCATACAGGGCCCCATGTGTCAAAGGGAGGGTGACCAGACACCGCCTCCTGCCCACCAACACATGGGATCCATGAATAAACCTGAAATGACAAAAACATTGGCATAAAATACCAACTCCCAGGGGAGCCCTGCACTACAGATGGCCCGCAGCAATTCAGAAGAGTCCCCATGCCCCCAACCCATGGGGCCCATGAATAAGCTAGAAAGAACAAGATGGGTGTAACACACGGGCCTGTGGGGACTGCAGTGCAGGGAGCCCCCACTGCTGAAGGGGATATTGTGTTTAACTGGGCATCAAAAATTAACTATAGCAATATTTTCCTTCTTCTAATGGGCAAGTCAATGTGTGTCATCTAACATTCCTGTGTAAGGAGGGAGCCGCACCACCATTTTGTACAACTTCCCTGGATCCAGCACTGGGGCAGACTCCTCCTTAACTGAACACCCTTGTAGCTACTGATAGTGGACTGCCCCCCTGCAACCAAAGTTCAAGGGGTACATGTCCCCTTCATTTCATTTCTTCCCCCATTTTGATACCTAGACTCTTCTTAACATGAGTTATCAGACCTTAGTGAGTATTATTATATACAGGGGGCGCCTTTCTTCAGGCCCCTCTGGTTTCCTGGGGGGCCACTATGGAAAGGAAGTTCTCAGTGGCTGCACCAAGGCTGTGGAACTCTCTCCCGGCAGAGGCCTGGGTGGCCCCGGATGGACCTCTCCTTTTTTAGGTGACTTTGCAAGACCTGGCTGTTCTGTCAGGCTTTGGTGAGGAAGACGAGTAGGATGGGAGGGTGAGGGATAGGGAGGGAGGGTTTATTGTTTCTGTTCTGTTTTTATGACTTCTGCCCTGTACGAGTCTTTTATATTTGTATTTTAATGGTTTTTTAAATTTTATTTTATTTTATTTTATTTTATTTAGATTGTAAGTCACCCCAAGCTGCTGTGCAGGAGGGGCAGGGTATATGTTTTTTTAAATCAAAAATAAATTTATTATTAATTTATTATTATTATTATTATTATTATTATTATTATGCATTTATAAACCTGGCGATTTACAATTATTATTAATGGAGACAGGTCCCTGCCCAGTGGGCTTACAATCTAAGATGAATGAGGGCAAGGAGAACACAGGGAGAGACAGACACACATATTCCCATTTTACAGATGGGGAACTGAGGCTGAGAGGTTCTGACTTGCCCAAGGCCACTCAGGGAGTTTGTGGTTAGGACAGGATGCACAGTGTCCTTCCAAATAGAGACAAGAAGCAAGAGTTTACCAGGACTACTATCTTTTTTACTATCGTCATAATGGACCTTGCCAACTCACCCATGGTAGAGAAGTGTAGGAACTGCAAGTCATGTAGCTGTTCTGAACAGATTCAAAGTTACTGGAGTCAAAGCATAAGTAAAACTTGCAAGTTTCTAATTATTGTTTGCTTAACATTAACAAACACTGAGAAGTCCAAATCATACTTATCTAGGAAGAAATCAACATAGTGCTATATACAATGTGACCTGAATTTTAATTCTCAGCTGTAAAAGCCATAGGTCAGTTTAACTCCAAACAGAGCTTCTGTTTAAATAACCAGGTGTAATTTGATAATTTTGCAAAATCCAAAAAAAGAAGCTACAGGAGTTGAGAGTCCTCAAATGAAGCAGCTCTTTACATTTTGTCAATTACATCCATAACTAGGAAAGTCCAAAAGCAGAGCTACCCAGAGGTGACTGCATTTCACTGGTGAGTGAAATTATTCCAATTATAGCCTTCACTTTGCATAGAATCGAGCTGTGGAAAATACTCACAGGAAAATTGAAAATGCTCCTGCCTTGTGCCTTTTTGAGTTTGCTTAGCTTCCACAGAAATGCATGTATCACATTCACAAATTGTCCACAATAATGAGGACAATTTTCCTCACTTACAGCACACCTGCAAAAATTTCAATACTGCTTTGATGATGGTTCTTATTTTGTTTGAGTCACAGGCCCAATCCTGCAAATACTTATTGAGCAAATGCTTTACTGGCCAAGCCAGGCCACAGCACCATCACTTTTAGAGCTTAGAAGTCTCTGCCCCACAGCCAGTCTGGTAAGGGGATAGGTGTTGCCAAAATAGTGTGTATATAGCCATAGCGAAAGACTAGTCTGTCCTGAAGGCTCCAGTTGTGTCTGTTTACTGCGCCCTAACCCTGTCCAGTGCAAAAACAGTTTCAAGTGCTCATATGTGTTCTAGAAGATCAAATCCTGATTGACAGGTAGCAGAATTGTCAACAAGGAAACGTCTTGTTTCTGCTGATAAAACCGCTACATCTCTCCAGTAAGACGTGTTCTGAAAAATCAAGGTCAGATAGAGTTGATGACAAGGACTGTTGGGACTAAAGGCAGACAGAGTTGGGCAGAAGATATCCAAATACAGCAGCAAATCTGGTGACCCTGGAATATTTACTGGAATATTTATCACAGCTTGGCTGTGGCATCCTTGTAATGAAGATGAGGAGGTTCAATGTTACTAGTTAAAAAGAAACTAAAAAGCACAGTTGCAAGGGCTACATGGAAGCCCATATTAAATGCATCCTGCATAAAAAAGGAAGCAGGAAGACCAAAAGTCTTCCACTATGGCTAAATGGGGAGGTGAAGGAGACTAATAGAGCCAAAAAGGCATCCTTTAAGAAATGGAAGGCTAGTCCCAATTAAAATAATACGACAGAGCATAAACACTGGCAACGTAAATGTAAAGTGTTAATAAGGCAGGCCAAGAGAGATTTTGAAGGGAGGCTTGCTAAAGAGGCAAAAATAAGCAACAAAAACTTTTTCAAATACATCAGAAGCAAGAAGCCTGCTAGGGAGTCAGTTGGGCCATTAGATGACAAGGGAGTAAGAGGGGCGCTCAGGGAGGATAAGGACATTACAGAGAAGCTGAATGAGTGGTTTGCTGTTACAAATCAATGTGACATTGGAGGATGTTCTAGGGCAAATTGACAGACTGAATACTAACAAATCACCAGAGCCAGATGGCATTCACCCAAGAGTTCTGAAGGAACGCAAATATGAAATCGTAGACCTACTGTTAGTAATTTGTAACCTGTCACTAAAATCTGCCACTGTACCCAAGGACCGGAGGGTGGCATATGTAACCCTGATATTTAAAAAAAGGGATCCAGAGGTGATCCTGGAAACAACAAACCAGTAAGCTTGACGTCTGTGCCAGGCAAAATGGAGGAAACCATCATTAAGGACAGAATTACAGGGCATGTTGACAAACATGGCTTAATAGGGAAGAGTCAACATGGATTTAGTAAAGGTAAGACTAACCTGTTGGAATTCTTTGAAGATGTAAATAAGCATGTGGACAAGGGAGACCCAGTAGATAGGCTGCTTTTAGACGAGCGGGTCACCGTCATGCGACCTGCTCGAGCAATATTTCAAAATTCCGCGATGCGGGATTACACGA
Source organism: Sphenodon punctatus (assembly GCA_003113815.1). Lineage (NCBI taxonomy): Eukaryota > Metazoa > Chordata > Lepidosauria > Sphenodontia > Sphenodontidae > Sphenodon > Sphenodon punctatus. The sequence goes on from QEPC01002018.1 coordinate 827,324, forward strand.
GATGGCCGGCTGGGATCACACACATGAAAGGTGGTCACACACTGTTTGCCGACCGTGAATTAAATACCTTGATTATGAGGTATTTAATTTGCGGTTGGTAAATAATGCGTGACCGCCTTCCATGTGCATGACCCCCGCCGGCTGTCTCATGTAATCCCACGTCATGGGATTTTGAAATATCATGCAAGCGGGTCACGTGACGGCAACCCACTCATCTAAAATTGGCCATAGTGTACCTGGATTTCCAGAAAGCATTTGATAAGGTCCCTCATGTGAGACTCTTGAGAAAATGAAGAAGTCATGGGATAGGAGATAGTGTCTTACTATGGATCAGAAACTGGTTGAAAGATAGAAAGCAAAGGGTAGGACTAAATGGGCAATTTTCACAATGAAGAGATGTACGAAGTGGTGTGCCTCAGGGATCTGTATTGGGACCGGTGCTGTTTAATGTATTCATTAATGATTTGTAAAGGGTGTTAAGAGTGAGGTGATCAAATTTGCAGATGACACCAAGTTATTCAAGGTAGTTAAAACACGAGCAGACTGAGGAACTGGAACAGGATCTTACGACACTGGGTGCCTGGGCGCCTGGGCATCTAAATGGCAAATGAGATTTAATGTGGACAAGTGCAAAGTGATGCACATAGGGAAAAATAATCCAAGCAATGCGTACACAATGCTGGGTACTAAGCTAGGAGTTACCACTCAGGAAAAAGATCTGGGGTTGGCTGTGGACAATACAATGCAATCCACAGCGCAGTGCACAGCAGCAGACAAAAAAGCAAAGAGAACGTTAGGAATTATTCAGAAGGGGATAGAGAATAAAACTGAGGATGTCATAATGCCTCTATACAAATCAATGGTGCAACCGCACCTCGAATATTGCGTGCAGTTCTGGTCGCCCCATCTCAAAAAAGACATAGCTGAACTAGAAAAGGTACAGAGAAGGGCAACAAAAATGATCAAGGGCATGGAAGGGCTCCCGTATGAGGAGAGGCTTGATAGGTTGGG
>QEPC01002018.1:845673-861867 GCA_003113815.1 Sphenodon punctatus
TTCCTGGGTGCCTCCTGTGGGCCCGTTCCGGCCGCTGTCCCTGTCTCTGTCTCTGCCTCCGCTCTCTTCCGCTTCCCTCCTCGCTCCATCCCACCTTGCTGCTGCTCTCGCCTTAAATCTCCCTCCGGTGGTTGTGTTGTTGCTGGTTGCCCGGCAGTGACGCTGCGTGCCTTGTCCCCGGCTGGGGCTCCTTTTGTTTGGTTCCGCGCGGGGATTGGCGTCCAGACGTTACTTTTCCTTGGTTCCCGGTGGGGGTTTGTTTGACCACGCTTCCCAGGACCTTCAGGGCCCTTTGGCCCCACGGGGGGGTTGAGCGTGGTTCAGTGTGGTTGAGCGTGATCTCGTAACGTCTGAAATCACCCAAAGATGGTGGCAACTTGGAGGTGATACAGACAGGAGGGACAACCACCTACTCTGTTGTCTTCAAGTGAGGTGGATGAGTGACTTATTAGTGGAGGAACTGAAAGCAATACACACACATGCTGGGTCAATTGATATATATCCCTAGATTACATCAAGAGGAGTACGCCACTAGCTTCTCTCCTCCCCTGCTGCAGCAGGGCCCAGTAGCTTGCATCACCACATGTACATCCTGTTTATTTGTTTCTTCATCTCAGATGGGCAATATCATGCTGAAAAATAAACTGCTTTGCTCTGCCATATTCCTATATCTGAAATCTCCTCATTAGCAAGTGTAAGAGGCAGTCAGTCAAAGTTTTCCCAAATGCTTCTTAGCATCAGTTAAGTCGCATAATATTAATACCACAGATGTCTGCTGCGTCCCTATGGGTTTTTTGTAAAGAGAAAATGTTATTAAAGGAGATAGTGTGGCTTTTCCTGAATTTGTTCTGATACCACTCGTTAAACAAGAAGCATTTCTCTGAGTCATGTCAATCAAATATATCCATCTAGGGCCAGATAGTCAAAGCACTGTGTGAATGTTTGGTGCCTGAAAAATAGCAATTGGATGGCTCAGTGGATTTGTAATGAGCTATGAAGCCTTTATCTTCAAAATCATTCTTCAAAAATAGCCTTTGTTGGTACTAACTGAAAGCTATTGTCACCTGAAGAGACTGTGATGGTTCTTTCACCTCCAAGACCATCTAAAAACAACCACTGTCACAACTGACATTAATTGGCTCTCTTGATGCCACATTCATTAGAAAGAGTGAATGAGCATTAGCGTAAGACTGAAATGAATATTTGATGTGAACGCTGAATTCAACAAATTCAGTGCACAAATAGAGCGCACAAATCTAGATTAACAATGCACAGAAATGGGTGAGAAGCGGGTGGGTCTATCCATTAGACTTTCCAATCAAATTTATAACGAAATTTCATGTGCTGAAGGGCAATTCTAGCCATGCAAGTCTAGGTGATTGAAACCCATGACTAATAAAAATTAGATTGGCCCAAAATTAATCATACACAGCAGGAATGATTTGATCCATCCAGATTAGTTGCTAAAATGGCTCTGGAGGGTTGGATTAGCAGAAGAAATACTCTTCTGTCTCAAGGCTCAGAGAGCAAATATTCCATATACTCAAACACAAAATAGAAAACTTCTGGTAGTTTTTCTTCGTTTTTTTCTTTCCTTCTGCCTTTCTTTCTTTGAATCATAGGGGAAATTATTTTTAAATGAGCATGGCTGGGGGTGGGTGGGTGTATGCCCATGTCCTCTGTGTGGAACAGCCACAGAGCGCCCACTCAGGTGGAGTGCGTGGGGAGGGAGAGCGGCTTCCTGGGTGGGTACCGCAGCAGCCCCCATGCACTTCCCCTGCCACGGACCAGGGCTGGCCTTTGAAATCGACATGTCCCTGATGAATACTGGGGAACCTGGGCTCCCTAGCACTCCCGGCCAGGTCCTGTGCCCTTGCAAAGACTGTTTTTCCTGCCTACAGTGCCTTTTGAATGGCGAACAATTCAGCTGACATGTTTGGCTGCCACCATTCATCTGGGCTAGGGATGCGTGGGCGTTGGCTCCCATGCACTTTTTTCGTGGCCCCCACACAGTGCACTCCAGCTTTTCCTCCAGTGTTCTGAGAGTGGCCATTTTCACACGGTGCTGCTGGGTGGGGGTGGGGGGTGCACCGGCGGTGGGTGGAAGTGGATGTGCTCCCTTTCCCATGGGTGCATACCCATCTCCACCCACCTCCACGCATGGAGCCTCATCCGTTTTGTCGGATGGCTCCGTGAGTGGGTGATGGATGGAGATGGGTGTGCACCGGGAGTAAATACCCACCTCCACCCACAGCCTGTCATGTTTCCACAGGTGCAAACCCATCCCCTAACCCACCACGTGGTGTGCACACGGACACTCCACCTGCACACCCGCCTACACACCCAGCGGGGGGGGGGCATCTGTGCAAAAATAGCCAGTGGTCAAGAGTGGGTGCTGCGTGGGACATGGGAGCGTGCACCCACCCACCCCACCTTCACATGGGCATTTCAATAGGTGGTTAATGGGTGGTTGCATCTCATTTAAAACTGGCCTTGTTGATCACCAAACTACTCCAGTCAGTTTTAATGCACTTAAAGTAACAGTGGACAAAGGGTGATAGAGAGAACTGGAAAACCAAAGGTTTTAAGAATTCTGAGTTGGCCACTATTCCTCCTTCCAGCCCTCCACTTAGGCTGTTTTCACACAGACAGCCCCACCCACCACTGAGTATTCCAGCGGGTGTGCAGTGGGGGGGGCATTGGTGGAAATGGGCCAGCGGTAGGTGGGGGGATGAGTGTGCACTGGGTGTGCGCCCATGTAAACACCATGGGCGGTGGGTGTTTGTGTGTGCATGCTCCCATCGCACACCCATCTACACCCACTTACATCCATCACCCACCCATCTCCATACTCAGTCAAGGTAATCGTTTTGACCTATAAAGTCAGCCTTGGCCTGACTTACCTGCGAGACCGCCTCACTCCCCACATTCTGGAGCGGCCTCTGCAGTCCACAGGGGGCACCCTTCTCAAGGTCCCCCGTGTGGACCAGGAGGCCCCTATGGAGAAGGCATTCTCAGTAGCCACACCTTGGCTGTGGAACTCCGTCCCAAGGGAGTCCCGGGTGGTCTCGGATCTCCCCTCCTTCCATCATATGTGTAAAAGCTGGTTGTTCTGTCTGGCGTTTGGCAAGGCAGATGGGGTGTAGAGTGGGAGGGGGGGATAGGGAGGGGGTGGTTTTGGTTTTGTAGCTCTCTTTTAATTGTATTTTATTGTATTTTTTGGTTTAATTGATTTTATGTGTTTTAACATTGTAAGCCGCCCCGGGCTACTTGGAGCAGGACGGGTGGGGTAGTAAATGATTTCAAAGAGGCTGGTACTGTCAGAACTTCTGGTGCGAACAGGGCTCTACTGCAACAATACTCGCGAGTGACCAGGCTCAAAATCCAGCCCTGTTACTCATGAGTATTGTTGCGGTAGAACCCAGTTCGCACCAGAAGTTGTGACAGCACCGGTCTCCTTCTCCCGCCGCATCTTCTCCTTGCGGGAGTGCCGCCGCCGCACTGCCGTAAGGTGTGCATGTGGCCTAGATTTGACCTGCAGGCTGGAGATTCCCCCTCACACCTGCGGTAGAGCCACTAGGTGAGATGAGATGCATAAGAGCTACTGTAGGAGCTGAAACAGAAAAAAAAGAAAATAATTTCAGCATTATAGCTTCCCAAAGAGAGGGTTGGAGTGTTTTAGTCCACTAATCCCTTTAGCCATGACACTAGCTCAGTCCTCCTGGGGTATATGAAAGTAGCTCTTTCAGCACTATCACACTGAAGCTGAAAGGTCAAAGCTATATATGTGGCTCCAACTAAAGCATGCCACGGTTTGACCAGCATCTATATAGAATAACCACTGTATCAGAACATGATGTTTAAATATGATTGTGATGTGGTTTCCCCCATACGCTACTGTAATCAGATAGTTTTCTGATTACAGTAAATGAAAGGAATTCAGACTTCTGTTACAGAACTCCCTAAAGCCACACGTCATGCATGAATTCATTCCCTGTTTCTTATATAAACCTTGGTATAGCTTTTCTACTGATGGACTCGTTTGGGAAGTCTAAAAAGAAAAAGAAAAGGAGATACAAAATGAACACATACAATTGTGAGGGTTTGTGGGAGGGAGAGGAAAAAACATCACGATGGGTGGAAGTATGGTCACGAATTCTCTTCCAAAATAAAGCTTGTTTTCTTCAGAAATTATAATTTACCACTCTTTGCAACATTTGTGGATTCACTTAGAGTAGAAGTAGCTTACAATTTGTTCAGTACTTGTTTCTGAAAAGCTTTTTTTTAAAAAATAATTTTTAAATCTGTGCAACGTGCAACAAACCAGAGTTTGTAAAAGAAAGGAGGAGAGGGGAAGGAAGGAAATCCAATGCAAGTCACTAAAAGCCAGAAACTATTTTGTACTGAACTATCACAATCACATTTTTTTCAATCACTTCAATCAGGTATTTTCAACTGTATTATGGGGCATTTTAAAATGCATCCTTGAATTCAGAATGATCTAGCTCCTTTCTGTGCAAATGTGTGGCTAAACTGTAGGGACTGCATGTGGTGTTATAGATGCTTACCATCATTAGGTTCCTTTAAAATATCTTCACAGTCACTGCGTTCTTTTAGATCTTTTTGAGCATTGTATTGTCACCAGGGTTCCTAGTTTTCTGTGACAAAAAAATTGGAAATTCTCTGATTAAAAAAACCAAAATCTCTGTTTTTCTGTGATTAAAAGTAACGCTAGCTTTACCTCCAAATGCAGATCATCCCCCCCCCCCCAGCACATGCCTTTAGGTTGCTTCCTCTCCACTGCCCTGTGCTTGCTGACTCCTCCTCCCAGCCTGGTCCCAGACTGCTTTGTAGAGACTGGCACTAGGAGAAGCGGATGTGGGTTCAATTAGGCCCACCTCCTTCCCTCTTCCCAAGGTCCAGAAGACCTGACCACCTCAATTCATAGTTCCCCTTCCCCCCCCAACCTGCAGGAGGTCTGTGGCACCCCTCCAAGTGCAGAGCCCCTGCCTCGCCACAGCACATGCCTTTAGGTTGCTTCCCAAAAGCTCTACTCCACATCTTTGCTACCCCGTGCTCACTCTGCACTCCTCCTAAACATGTACATTTTTGCAATTTTCTGCAAAAACCACTGGAAAAAGGCAAAATCTCTGGTTTTCTCTGGTTTTCCATCACAAAGACAAAACTAGGAACCCTGGTTGTCACCCTATCAGTGTACCACTGAAACTCGGTATTTGAAATTACTCTGTTTTTACCAAGTATCTCGGTATTCGACTTGGTTTTACTGAGTACCAAGTAACTGAAGAATCAACCCAGTACTTGGTCCAGTACTTCGTCCTTGGGTAAATCTTCAGATGGGCAAAATATGGGGCTTTTCCTACAACATACAAGGCTTTTCCTGGTCCTATATAAGGGAACTCAGTATTCAGAAAATACTCTGTATTCGTTTTTATTTTGCTGAGTATTTTACAAAGTACCAAATATCAAGTATTCAGCTGAGTTACCAAGGACCGACCAAACACTTGGAGCTAGGGCTGAAGTGGCAACTCCTTTTTCCATGCCGATATTTCATTCTGCCATTTCAGAATTGCCCACAAANCCTTGGCCCCGCCGCGGGGTTCACCGTGGTTCACCGTGGTTCAGCGTGATCTCGTCACGTCTGAAATCACCCTTATTCTCTGGTGAGTGCCTTGGAAAAGAAAGGAATAATCTCTCTTTTCTCTCCAGCTCTCTCCCAATTGCAAGAACTCTTGTTATGGTGTAGTTGGTTGTTGTTATCATAAATATGACTCAGAGATGGAGATAAACAGACACTTTTGCAGACAGGATAAATAACTTAGATGGAGCTTGGGTGCTATTTCTGTCTTTGTGCAGCCTTTTCTCAGCCCCTGTCTGGGTGCTCACCAGTTGCATTACTATTCTCTTTCTCTAGTGAGGTCTTGGGACTTGAAAAAGTCAAAGACAATCTCCAGCAAGGCGCACATTCATTAGGGCTGAGATGAGATTTAGCCGATTTGATAAAAACTCATTCTTCTTCTGCCATCTCCCACCAAACTAGGTTGCTCATCCCAGATTACTTCAGATTTTGGGAACTTCACAATTTGGATATTTTACAATGAAAGTAGTTCTAGCAAACAAAAGCCATTAGATGTGAACTGGGTATTTTACTAACTCTGAGTATTTTGTTGGTGCCAAAGATTAAGACTGTAGGAAATTCGGAAGACAAGGAAAAAATTCCAGCAATGAAACTTTTCCTCCCAAAAGGAATTGTTCCTAAACAAATACAATTCATTTGTTTGTTCTTTTTTCTTCTTTTTAAAACACTCCTTCCTGAGAGACACAGGACTGGGACAATGAGACTTCCAGAACATAAACTGGGAGAGAGAGAAAAAAATCCTGTGAGAAAAACCCCACACATTTAGAGGAAGTAGTGTCTGCTAGCATATTTCCCATAGAGCGTATGGAGTCTGCATAATGTAAGCTTCCATTTAAAAATAAATTAGATTTCCATCCCCTCTGGGTTTTGTGTATTTTACAAAAATTATAGTTTGCTTATCATAATATCTGGGTATATACTACAAAAAAAGGAAAATAAATTATTGCCAACAGTTGGTACAGATTTAATTCAACTTTCCTTCTACTGCGATACAAACTTAACAAATCTGGTGGCACCAAGCATCACATTGTACTGGGTCACCCTAAGCCCTTGTGGTATTAAGCCCAAGTGTGGGCCAGGGGTTAAGTTCCTACAGGGTGCAAGAATTAGGCTGAAGTGTGAGCTAGGAGTGTTACTACAGGGCACAACCACCTTTCAGGTGTCTGCCTCTGTGTCTCCTCCCAACTCAGTTGTACCTTACTCCCTGCCCTTACTTGGGTCTAATCCTGTAAGGGTTTATGGTTAGGGTGACTCACTACACCCACATAATCATAGTGATTATCTGCATCTCATGTTGGCAGCTCCTATGAGCAGAGTTTATTTCGTGGGCAGAGCTTGGAAGGGTATTTTTTCCCATCTTAACCTTGGCTCACAACTGCTACTACTGCATTCCCTATGGATTTTTGCAAAAATTACTTTTGGGATTACTTTTCTTTCTGGCTAGTTTTTTATTACCAGAACATTGCAGAAATATGTGGCAGTGTGCATATCAGTAATTGTTTTGTACTACTCCTCATATTTGTTTTTAAATCCTCAAGTTTTTCCAGGTGTATCCATATTAATTCTCAAATATATCTTGTGTTTTTGAGGACAGCTACTTACATAAAAGTCAGAAACGTAACTAGTTACTTAATTGTGGTTATCACATCCTTGAGGAAGAAAAATAAATGATTCTTTTCAAAATGTAGGGTTTCTTAATCAAGTGGGACTTGGGGGTGAACGGGTATTTTAGTTTAGTTTTGTTTGTAGTTCATGGTCATTTTTTTGCATCATTTTTTTGCATCATTTTTTTGCATCATTTGAATAATTCCTGTGTGAAGTGGGATTTGAATTACAAATCTACTTGTGTACATTCAGATTTCATAGTTTCATAGTTTCATAGATTTCTGTCATCTACCGCCCCCCGGGTTCCCTCTCCTCTTTCCTCCCGGACTTTGAATCCTGGCTCACCTTCTTCCTCTCCGATGATATCCCCACTCTTATCCTTGGTGATTTCAACATTCACGTTGACACGCCCTCCGCCCCCTCTGTTTCCCGCTTTCTCTCTCTCGCTTCCTCCTTTAATCTCCGACTCTGGACCGACTCCCCCACTCATACTGACGGCCATTCCCTCGACCTCGTCTTCACTCGAAACTGTTCTCTAACTGACCTCTCCTTTGACCCCTTCCCTAGTTCTGATCACTTCCTCGGCTCCTTCAGCCTTTCCCACCGACCCCCCTCCGCCTCCCCCTCTATGCGCCCCTTCCGCAATATGCAGGCCCTTACTCCCTCGGAGTTTGCCGCACATCTTTCCCCCCTTCTCCCCCCCGTTTTCGCCTCCTCCTCCCCTGACTCTGCTGTCTCTGCTCTCAACGCTTCTCTCTCCTCGACCCTTGACTCTCTTGCCCCCCCCTCTGCTCGCCCCGTCCGCCCCCTCGACCCCCGCCCCTGGCTTACCCCTGCCATCCGCTACCTCCGCTCCTGCGCCCGGGCTGCCGAACGCCTCTGGCGCAAATCCCGCTCCCTCCCTGACTTCCTCCATTACAAATTCTCCCTCTCCTCCCTCTCCTCGGCTATCTCCCTAGCTAGGCAGCGCTATTATGCCTCTAGGATCGAATCTTTCTCCCGCGACCCTCGCCGCCTTTTCTCTACTTTCGACTCCCTTCTCAAACCCCCCTGCCCTCCTCCGCCCTCTTCCCTTGCTGCTCAGGATCTTGCGTCGTTCTTCACCTCCAAGATTGACAAGATCCGTCGGGATATTGCCTCCCTCCCCCCCCCGCCCCCCTCCCTCCTCGCATCCTTCCCTCCTGCCTCTCTCCAGGAAATCTCTGCTCTTCTCTCTTCATCCAACCCCTCCACCTGCCCCCTTGACCCGATCCCCTCCCGCCTCCTGACCTCTATTGCTCCCACTGTCGCTCCCCCCCTTCTGCATGTTGTCAATCTCTCCCTTTCCACAGGCTCCTTCCCCTCTGCCTTCAAACATGCCACTGTCTCCCCCATCCTCAAAAAGCCTACCCTGGACCCTTTCGATCCCTCTAGTTACCGGCCGGTCTCCCTCCTTCCCTTTGCTTCGAAGCTCCTGGAACGTGTCGTCTACTCCCGCTGCCTGAACCTCCTCTCTGCCAACTCCTCCCTCGACCCTCTCCAGTCCGGCTTCCGCCCCCTCCACTCTACTGAAACTGCCCTGGCCAAGATCACCAATGATCTACTTGTCGCTAAATCGAAGCGCCACTACTCCGTTCTTGTCCTCCTTGACCTCTCTGCTGCCTTTGACACTGTCGACCACTCGCTCCTCTTGGACTCGCTTTACTCTTTGGGCTTCCGTGGCTCTGTCTTTGACTGGTTCTCCTCCTACCTCTCTGACCGCTCCTTTAATGTCTCCCTCCCCGAGTCGACCTCCCCCTCCCTTCCCCTCTCGGTTGGGGTTCCCCAAGGTTCTGTCCTTGGCCCTCTCCTCTTCTCTATCTACACCCGGTCCCTTGGTGAAATTATTGCCTCCCACGGGTTCCAATACCATCTCTATGCTGATGACACCCAACTCTATCTCTCTACCCCCTCTCTCTCCTCCTCTGTCCGCTCACGCCTCGTCGACTGCCTCTCTGATATCTCCGCCTGGATGTCCCGACGCCAACTCAAACTGAACATGGCCAAGACTGAACTCCTCATTTTTCCTCCATCCCCCTCCTCTCCCTCTGACCTGACCGTCTGCATTGATGGGGTCACCATCCGTCCTGTTCTCCGTGCCCGCAGCTTGGGCTTCATTTTTGACACGCACCTCTCCTTTAAACCTTACATTGACTCTGTGGCCAAATCCTGCCGATTCGCTCTCCTCAACATTGCCCGCATTCGCCCCTTTCTATCTGTCTCCTCGGCCAAAATCCTTGTTCATGCCATGGTTATCTCTCGCCTCGACTACTGCAACCTCCTCCTTGCTGGCCTCCCTCGCTCCCACCTGTCCCCCCTTGTGGCGATCCAAAACTCTGCCGCCAAGGTCATTCACTCTGCCCGTCGCTTCGACCATGTGACGCCTCTCCTCCTCTCCCTTCACTGGCTCCCCCTTCCTGAACGTATCCTGTTCAAACTCCTGGTTTTCACGTTCAAATCGCTCCATGACCAAGCTCCCCCTTACCTCTCGGACCTAATCGCCCTACGCGCTCCTGCGCGCGCTCTCCGCTCTTCCGCTGTCCCCTCCCTCGCTCTCCCTCGCTTCTCCTGCTCGCCCAACCGCCTTCGTCCCTTCTCCCTCGCTGCCCCGCATGCCTGGAACTCCCTCCCTGCCGACGTCCGCCTCGCCTCCTCCCTCCGCTCCTTCAAATCCCTCCTCAAGACCCACCTTTTCCATGCTGCCTTTCCCAATGCCCTCTAGTCTTTCCCCTTGCTCTTACTGTCAGCCCTCCTCTGCTGACTGCTGCTACCGACCACCTTGTAACCAAGCCAAGTACACGCACCTGAGACTTCGCATCCGCCTGAATGTTTGTTTGTCTTCTCCCATGTCTCTCCCGCTGTCCCCTCTCCTTGTCTCCCCCTCCTTGTCTTTTAGATTGTAAGCCACAGGTAGGGACCGCAGCTGATTATATGTTCTGTACAGCGCCAGGTTGTTACTGGCGCTTTATAAATGTTTAATAATAATAATAATAGTTTTCTGCTAAATCGATACTACCAAAATAAAGAACTTCAGGAATTTGCTCCTAAAAAGCATGTAATCGTTGTCCTGATCCTTCATTTTTCATGAGAAATTGCTTTAAGGGGAACAGACATAAAGGCATCCAGTTCTGTTCCTTTAGCTGAACCTTTTTGCTTTCTAATAACAGAAAATAGTGTCCCAGCATGCCTACAAGTGAAAAATGTTTCAATCTCTGTGTCATTATGAAAAACTGTGGCGATTCCTATTGATGCTAAACTTAGAAAGGTTTAGCAGGAGAGGAAAATTTTTAGTGCAGTCCCTCCTCTCCCTTTCTAAGGGAGGTGGCTATGATAACATGGGATGGTAGAGGGTCCAAGATCAGATGACTGGGCTTGGAGGATTTCTCTTATCAAGTCAGATTAACAACTGAGCTTTGTCCTTCCAAGGGTCACGAACTTCGTGTCTCCTCATTATGGAGCTCTTTTCAGTTGGGAAAAAAAGAGCTTTGTGGTCAGGCAACAAGCCAGTTAGAATTGGCTAAGAAAAATGTAATTGTTCCTATGTAAGCAAGAACACGGTCCAGCGTGTGCTTTACCAGTTAATGAACAAACACCCTGGGGCCTGTCTACATTAACAGAAAACTCACACCAGTGTATCGGATCAATAGGTGTTAACAGATGAGACTGTAACCCAGAACAGCCAGCACCAGCTTTGGGGTCATGGGCATGTCTATGAGTTGCAAGCCAGATGTTTGCCACCCACCCGTCACGGGGCTGCTACTCACGGCGTCATTCTGGGGAAGGCCAATGACCACCATCATTGATTTAATGCACCTTCCTTCAATATGCTGCCATGCTTGGTGCAGGACCTACTTTGCCCTGAAGTAGCACATCTACATTGAACATAGGCATTGGTGTAGCTAGCTACATTGGGTGAAAACAGATGGAGCTGAAGCCTACTGAAGCATGGGGTCACTTTGTGGATCCCCCAGACAGCTGCCACTCCCTGGGTTGAGCACAGCCCCCCAACAAATGGGCTGGCACTGTGCTCTGTCCCCTCCCACTGCCAAGAGGAGGACCTGAATGCAGGCTGCGCGCACCCCAATGGACAGGCACATCCACGTGGGTTCACCCCGGCCAACCCCAAACAGATGGGAGGTGGCTATGGGGAAGCACGGTACCCCAGATTGGTCTGTACAGACCAATCTGGGGTACCGTGCTTCCCCATAGCCACCTCCCATCTGTTTGGGGTTGGCCGGGGTGAACCCACGTGGATGTGCCTGTCCATTGGGGTGCGCGCAGCCTGCATTCAGGTCCTCCTCTTGGCAGTGGGAGGGGACAGAGCACAGTGCCAGCCCATTTGTTGGGGGGCTGTGCTCAACCCAGGGAGTGGCAGCTGTCTGGGGGATCCACAAAGTGACCCCATGCTTCAGTAGGCTTCAGCTCCATCTGTTTTCACCCAATGTAGCTAGCTACACCAATGCCTATGTTCAATGTAGATGTGCTACTTCAGGGCAAAGTAGGTCCTGCACCAAGCATGGCAGCATATTGAAGGAAGGTGCACCAGTATAAAAGCACCTCTTTTCACTGGTGCATTGTGTGTATGTTGGGAGGAGTTTTCTCTGACCAAGGGTGGATTAACAATTCCTGGGGCCCTGTGCCAAAGATCATTGGCCTGACCACCATCATTGATTTAATTGCATTTCTCCATTTCTCTATGGGAGTCATGGCTAGGGCTAAGACTTTGTCACGGTAGTGACAGAAGTCACGTTTTTAGTGAATTTCCCCCCTCACCATGACTTTTACAGCTTTTTCGTGACTTCCATGACTTTTGCCTAAAAAACACTGGAGCCTCTGAATCACCCTGGAGAAGAGAAGAGCCGCCAAGAAGAGCAGCGTGGAGACTGCAGTCAGCACTGGCTACCGCATGGATGTCTCTGGGGTTCTCCAAACCCTGCCCCTTCAGAGCACGGCGTGGCTAGAGATGGAAGGCAGAGCTTGAGAAGTTCCGTCCAGAAGAGCGACGTGGTTACCGCACTCAGTGCCAGCTGCCGCGCTCACATGTTGCTCCAAACCCCTCCCCTTCTGAGTGTGGTGTGGCTAGAGGCTGAGGGCGGGGTCAGAGCTTACTCTTCCTTCCTTCCTTCCTTCCTTCCTTCCTTCCTGGGGTTTCATTAACAGAGAAATAAGGGAAAGGGAGGGGGGTCCCTTTCCTTCTGCCCTGGCCTTACAATCTAATACTATGTTATGTTAAAAAACATTGAATAAAAGTAAAATGGAACTTTTTTTGACCCATGACTTTTCCATGACTTTTTATCTTTTCTACCATGACCTAGTCATGGCTTTTTAGAAAAAATACCCCGAGAGAATCTTAGCCCTAGTCATGGCACAGATCCTCCAACTGCTAACAAGGTGCTACTGGCACTGCCTGTTCTGACCAAACTGCACTGATAGCTTCCATATGAGTGGGGCCCTCTTTTCGGGGTCCCGGGTCCCACTAACCCATTCATTAATCCACCCTTGGCTCTATAGTGATGTAGTTACAATAGTATGAATCTGGGGTAATAGTGCCCAAACACTGGAATTCAGATTGGTATTCATATTTGTGAATACCATATTGGGATCTTTGAGTGTCATCTCACATAACAGCAGCTAAGGTTGTGAATCTTCTTCCTCTTTGTCAGTGTGAGGATACAGCAGTGGAACTGTAGTCAAACCTGGGGTCACAGAGTTCTGAGGCTAGTTTCTTGACCACTTGGCTACCCAGGTCCTGGTGCCTTACTTACTCCTGGAAGTCCTGGGCTGTTCTAAGTGATGTGGCTGTGCCTCATAGGCGCCTCCTTTCTTCTTATTGTCTGCCCTTGGCCATTTAAGGATCAAACAGGAAGTTGTCTGTGCAACATGATGGTCTTCTGGCTCATAAGCACCTCTTGTCACTGGTGCATTGTGTGTATGTTGGGAGGAGTTTTCTCTGACCAGAGGTGGATTAACAATTCCTGGGGCCCTTTGCCAAAGATCATTGGCCTGACCACCATCATTGATTTAACTGCACTTCTCCATTTCTCTATGGTAGTCATGGCACAGATCATAAGCCCTTTATAGGTGCTCATAAGTCCTTTGTAGGGCTTAACCTATAAAGCCCTAATCGGTCTGGGTCCTGCTTATCTGAAAGAAGCACCCTCCTGGAGGTCCCACATTTCCAGTGGGTCCGTACACGTAGGAGGGCATTCTCAGCGGCTACACCATTGCTTTGGAATGCCCTCCCGGCAGAATCCACCTCAGCCCGAATCTCCTTGCCTTCTGGCAAAGTTGTAAGACCTGGCTTTTCCACCAAGTGTTTGGCGGGGTGGGGAGGGAGTGGGTGGGTGGGATGGATTGGGGGATTAGTTTGGATTTTTACAAACCGCTGGGAATTTTATGAATTCTGTGACTTTTATTCTATGGAAAAAATCTTTTTGGGTTGTTATTTTAGTATTTTCAGGCAGCAGTAGCTGCCTGAAGCTTAAATGTACAGCCATTTTTCATTATACACAGGGGACTGCTGAAGCCCCAATTTTGAGGAAACCGCTGGGCCTACATTTCTAAAAATTTAACCATGGCTGTAAGTTGTGAGGACCATCATATCCACAAACTTTGAAAAAGATCCATTAGGAAAATAAAATGTTATAACTGCTTAAAAGTTAATTGCTTGTGGTCAAAATGCACACCGTCCTCGCATATTTGAATCATCAATATCTCTTCCCCCTGGATGAGTTGAGCCCCCAAACATCACAGGCTTCAAGAATGAGATCAATAACAGGAGCTTCTGAAATATAATACTGATTCATGCAGCCAAAACCGAGTTATTAGTGATAAACAATCAGTTCTGCTGGTTCACGCATGCGCACTTGAGCTCCTCTCTCCTATGTCTGTCCCCCGGTGAGCTCTAATTAGCGACATGCTGAGGAGCTGAACTCTGTAAATGCTGACTATTGTAGTCTCCCCCTGGCTTGTGCACTGTGCTGGAAGGCAAGCATACCTGACCCTCCACCCCCTGCCCTCACTCGCCTTGCCCCCCCAGGCAAAGTAGAGTCAGTACAGCTTGCTGGGGCGCAGTCGGCACAGTCATGGCTTGCATGACTGGGCAGCAGGCTGCAGCCAGCTTCTCCCCCAATAAGTTGTACTGCCTCCCCTCCCTGGCTCATGTCCCCATCCCTCATCTTCCTCTCCCTCCTAGTAGCTCCAGCAGCAGCAGCAGCAGCGGAACACAGGGACACCGATCCGGCTGGGAGATAAGGCTTTTTGTTTACAAACAGCCCCTCCCCATGTGCTGATCAGAAGGTTATTGCCTTGTAAAGAAGGTTCTTCGAGATGGGTCCCAACATTCTTATAACTGGGTTGTGCATGCTCATCCTATCCAAATAATAGACTGCATGATGATCTCGAGCATCTCTAGTATAAAAAGCATTCTCCCCCTCAGAATGACAGTTCCTTTCAACCCTTTCTAGAAATATAAGGAAAACATTACATGCAGCTTGGAAGGGTGGGTGTTGTGAGAATGGTCAGAGCCATCTCAAAGAACCTTGTTTACAAGTAGCAACCTTCTGTTCTTCAAGTGGCTCCTCACATGCTATTTTTACACGGCTCTGCCGGGTGAGGGATCCGTGGGCGTGCCAGTGCATGGACGGGGCATGCACACGGCTGCACATGCATCCCCACTCACTTCCCACTAATCCACAACCACGGAGTAACTGCCATTTCCCCCGGTTGCTCCGTGCATGGGGACGAGTGGAGGGTGCGTGGGGATGCGTGTTAGGCAGGCGCACACGCACCCCCACTCACCATGGACGCATGCACTGCGTTGTTCACACGGGGCTCCCCCACCCATGAACACACAGAAATCTGGGTATTCATGGGTGGGAGAGCCCCGTGTTAAAAGGGCCACATTTTCACAACTGTCTTACTTATACTATCTTAGGTAGGAATTTAGGATGTTAAGCAATATCTATTCTATCTTGGAAAACAATCTGCAATTATTATGGCTGCTATTTCACAAACTTTTCTTAATGAAGTTATTGCTAACAGGAATACTGTCTTTAAACCAGCACCCCATAACCAGTTCATTCCCCCCCATTAATGAATTCACGCTGCCCTAGGGGCACAAATTAAATGGTTATGGGTGGGGGGCAGCGTGAATTGATTATATGGGACAGGGGTGCAAACGAACTGGTTATGCGGAGGGGGCAGCATGAACTTATTATGGGGGCACAACTTCCCTTCCTCAGGACTTTATTAAAGGGTTCCCCAGGAATGGTGGTACTGGAGGGACTGGGCCTGATCCCCAAATGGGGTGGAGTCCAAAGGCAGTTATTTGGGTAATAAGTGGAGCTCTAGTCTGGAGCTGAGGGTGGTGGTGGTGCTGTGGGACTCCAGAGCTGTGCATAGTCTGTGCTGCAGGGTCCTGTTTTCTGAAAACTGCATCCCTTGGTCTTTAACCCTGAAAAAGGGAGATGGGTGTTCAGCAAGAATGGACCTGTCTAGAGCTAGTGATTGTACAATGCCAGGTATATATATGAATGACAGCTGAATGTTTTCTGTAATAAGGATGCTGGGAGGAGGAAGAAGAGGGGGAGAGGGCCCCCAAAACCATTTCTTGTCCCTGGGTCCATTCCAACCTAGCTACGCCCCTGAATCTTAGGTATTGTTCTTGAGCAGAAGGGGTGATCCCAGTTGCTCAATGTCAAGGGGTGGCAGGCTCCTGCAACCAGCTGCACAGGGGAGCAAGAACCTGCCCTCCTCAGCCCTGACCTGCCCCCCCAACCCGGCCCCTAACTCCCACCCCCTGCAACATCCCGTGCCCCGCCCCCCAACCCCTAGCTCCCGCTTCCCATGTAACATCCCTCTGCCCCAACCTGACCCCCCAACCCCGCAAAAACCTCCTGCCCCCCCACACAACA
>QEPC01002018.1:861967-879072 GCA_003113815.1 Sphenodon punctatus
AATTTATTCCATTGGTTTCAATGGGGACACAGCGCCCCATTGAAAGCAATGGAATAAATCCGGTACCGGTATACCGGATTTAATCCGGGAATCCGGTTTTCGTGGAACCGGTAACCGGTAAATCCGGTAGCCGGTAATGGGCCCGGGGTCCCACCCCTACTAAATTCCTTACCATACATACTTCATTTTTATCAATAACTAAACAACTTGCACATTTTACAATTCTGAAACTCATTTATCATCATAATTTGACAAGGAACAATTGTGTCAGAGTAATTTAAGTCTGTTTCTACATAACTTCATTGTGTACAACGAATTGTATAATGTCTACACTCACATTCTTTATTTCAGTGTATGAACTGTACACAGTTTGTATACATGTAAATAACAGACTCAAAATACTTTGACACAATTGTTCCTTGTCAAATTATGATGGGCGATCTTTCAAATATGTGGGGCCCAGACCATTTAGGGCTTTAAAAGGTCAAAACCAGCACCTTGAATTCTGCCCGGAAAGCTATAGGGAGCCAGCGCAGACTTCGAAGTACTGGGCAGTTATTATATTGTTATTCAATCATGCTAAAAGGAATACCATCAAATATATACAACCATACATAGCCAGTGCCAACAAGTGTGGCCCAAATAATGACCCCTGTGGCATGCAAGCTACTATTGTCACTGTCCTCACTTGGAGATCTTGCTATTAATAGCTAGAGAGGCTCTCTGTTGGTTTGCCAATTTTTTAATCTATGTCATCGCATTTTATAATTTAGTTGACATTTAGCCAATTTCTTTATAAGGTTGGGGTTTTTTGTTTTTGTTCTTTTTCCCCCCCAGAACTCTATTGAATCACTTACTGCAATTCCAAATATACCATCATACTCCAGCCATTATACCCCTCTATCTGTTAAATCAGCACTTATATTAATCTATTTGATTTGTTTATCATGGCCTGTTTCTATCAACCATGCTGCTTGTTTCCAATCAGATGTCTTTCTCGCAGTCATCTTCCTTTAGGTTACGTTTAGCCAGTAGAAAATAACGATATAAATTATATTTTACTTGAATCTTACATTTTAGCAAAAATAAACAAATCTCAAAACTATTCATTCATTCATTCATTCATTCATTCATTCCATTTACACCCCACCCCTCTTGAGAAGCGACCCAGGGTGACTTACAAGTTATAAAACAGTAAAACAATAATCACAATAAAAATACAGCAATATACGAGAAGCCTTGAAATTTTGGGGATACCAGCTGGATTGGGCTTAGAGAGGGGTCCGAGATCTCTAAGGCTTTAGTGACCTATGTATAGACGAACTTTAAGGCCATTTTAATTTTTCTTTCTTTTTTTTTCTTTTTCTTATGAGCTTTTTTTTTGCAACAAAGCATTGTATTAGGTATGCTATATAAACTTGTTGAACGTTTTGTTAAGTTTTATGAATTTGTATTACTCTGCTTAATTGAATTAATTGTGGTTTCCTGGGTGTATCTGTAGTGATTAGATGTGTTTGTTTGCAATAGCTAAGGCTACACAATAAACTTTATTATTATACAACAATATAATAAAATAAATAACACTACAAATTCTTATAAAACTCTGACTAGTGCATAAAAAACAAAAAGGAAGAAAAGAAGTTCCCTCCCCCCAACCCATCTAACCTATCCTCCCCTCCCCTTCCCCCCTCCCCTACGAAATGCCTGGTGGAAGAGCCAGGACTTACAATTTCGCTGGAAGGTGTGAAAATTCGGGCTGAGTTGAACCTCCACCGGAAGGGAATTCCAGAGCAACGGCACGGCCACTGAGAATGCCCTCCTGTCCATCCGAACTTGCCAAAAACATGGGACTTCCAAGAGGGCACCCCCAGAGGACCACAAGGACTGCCCAGGGGGTGAGGCAATCACTCAANGGCTAGCCTTAACCAGTCAGGATGGGAATGGATCTAATTCAGAATTGGTGCTTCGAACAGTCCCAAGAGCATCCCCCGCATCTGAGGGCGACACCATCTGAAACTCATCCCACAAAACAGGACCAGACTGTTCCACTGCCTCAGATCCATTCTCTGCTAAAAAAAGTTACATAAAAACCGTGGTGAATTTGAGCGATTTTATCCGCAAAAAAGTCCACAAACAAGTCATAGTGAGCATTTGATGGTTCCACATCCAGGTGGAGGGAGACCAGACTGACCAGCCCCCTCACCACTTGGAACAGCTCAGCCAGGAGGGACTTAGTGAACGCAATGCGGGCAGCAAAGAAAATCTTCTTTGCTGTCCGCACCGCTACGGCATATGTAAGTAACCAGACTCTATGCTGCAACCGGTCGACTTCAGTACACGAGTGATGCCACTGTCGCTTTAACCACCACCCTTCCTGCTTCATCTGCCGCAGCGCACCCGTATACCATGGGGAGCTGCGTTGTTGGCATTTCAGGAGCGGATGCCTGGGAGCCACACAGTTGATGGTCTCTGTCAGTCTGATATTCCACCTAGACACAAGGTCATTGAGTGAGCGGCCATCAAGGTCAGAGGAAACATCCCCTAGAACTATCTGAACCTTTCAGGTTCCATAAGCCTTCGGGGGTGAACCAACCTAACTGGTTCCACACCCTCCCAAGGGCCGACATGCACCAGGATATCCGCACAGAGGAGATAATGATCCGTCCATGACAAGGGCACCATTGATACCTTCACCACCAACGGATCCCCCGCTTCAAGGCCTGTGCAAAATATCATGTCCAGGGTATGTCCTCCAACATGTGTGGGGCCCACTACTCTCTGAGAGAGGTCCATGGTGGCCATGACGGCCATGAACTCACACTCCGCCCCTCCAAGACTGGCGTCAGCATGAATATTGAAGTCCCCCAGAACTATCGTCCTGGAGGACTGCAAGACTCCAGCACCAACTCGGTCAGCACGTGTAGGGAGGCTGCCATACAAATGGGTGCATGGTATATCAGCAGTATCTATACCCTGTCTCTGGCCAAATCCAAACTCAGATGGAGACCCTCTATACCCATGATAGATTGCAAAGGAAATCTCCTCATGAACCAGGCATCCTTAAAATAATGGCTACCCCCCACCCCCACCCCCCACCCCCCGTGGCTGATGCTGCACAGAGTACCCAGCTGGAACAAAATCAGCCAATAGGCCCCGATTCATTGTCCAGCCAGGTCTCTGTGATACATGTGAGGTCGGCTGCCTGGTCCAGGATCAACTCCCGGACTGCAGTTGACTTATTAGCTACCGACCTCACATTTATCAGCATCAAGCCGAGGCTAGGGGTCCTCTGATCCCTAATCACCTCACCACCTGCTTGGGGGCCAGTGAGCAGGACAGAAACACACCATCTGGCCCGTCTCACAGATCAAACCCGCCTCCCAGAAGAACCATAATTCTCCCGGCCCAGAATGACCTCTATGGCTGCAGACACCCCCCAGTTCTGCTCCACCAACCCCCCCCAGAGGCCACCCCAGATCCCCACATAAACTAGCGACCCCCACTCTCCCCACCATGTCCCCATGTGCCCCCAGAAAANGCCCTCCCCTCCCTAACCCAGTCCCCTTGTCCCCCTCCCCCATAAGGGAAATACCCCATCCCCAACCCAATCCCTCCTTAAAATACAAAACTAAGTCCCCCACCCTGGCTCCTTGAGCAGCCGGCTGCTTTTGACTGCACTGGAACCCGGAGGTCCTGTCCGTGCGCCCTGGCTCCGTCCCACTCCTCTGGACGGGGGAGGGGGGAGTTGGTACCTGTGGAACCAGGCAGCACAGCTCCGGGAAGCAGCAACAGGTGTAGGCAGTGGCAGCAGATTCAGG
Source organism: Sphenodon punctatus (assembly GCA_003113815.1). Taxonomy (NCBI): domain Eukaryota; kingdom Metazoa; phylum Chordata; class Lepidosauria; order Sphenodontia; family Sphenodontidae; genus Sphenodon; species Sphenodon punctatus. The sequence goes on from QEPC01002018.1 coordinate 865,786, forward strand.
AGCGGCGGCACCGGCACCAGGTGAGTTGGTGAATAACTGTCCGGTCCAGAGAGCCAGCAAATAATGTCTGGCTGCCACCGCCACTCTGGCCCGCTAACGGCATGCCAACAGGCTAATGCCATAACTAAGGAGCCTGGACCTTGCTTACATGATCTTAAAGGTAATGAAACAGAAAACATCGAATCCCAAGATTTTCAGACGTGGCTAGTGAGACTGAGTGCATCCCTCAGTTTTTGATGCCCAAATGAGGCTACATAGAGAGCATGGTTTTCTGAAGTAGATGCTCAGTAGTTTCTGAAAATCAGATCTCTTTAAGCTGACTTAAAGAGGTTTGGATAAGTTTCTGGAAGATAGGTCCATTAGCAGCTATTAGCCAGACAGGATCAAGGAACATGACAGAAGCTGGGGGGAAACAACAGGGAATGGATTCCCCATTGTGACCTGTTGGGTGCTTCTCCCAAGCCACCATGATTGGCCACTGTGAGAGACAGGATGTTGGGCTAGATGGACCATTGGTCTGACCCAGTATGGCACTTCTTATGTTCTTATGACTCTAGTTGGGCACCCAAATGTATCCATCATTTTTTTAAAATGTGGTCAGAAAGGACAATGGAAATACTTGAGACACGTTAAACGTTTTTGTTAAATATTGGGGGGGTGGGGGGGAATGTCCTAGCTATAAGAGCAGCTGGACAATTAAATTACAATGGTGATTATTTCAATACTTTGGTATTTTGACTACTCCATTTTAGTTATTGCGCATACACAATAGCACCAATATTTCCAAAACAAACTTATACTGAAATGTCCGATCTGAATAACCGAAACACACCAAAAATACCACCAAAATAATCCATCTCGATTAACCAAAACAGATGTCCACCAAAGCTGAAGCAAACAGAAGTTCGTATCATCTTTGTTGGACCCAAATTGAGGCCAGCTTCTTTCTTGAATATGGTATTCACTTTTGAGCTCCACCACAAATCAAAGAGCCAGCATTATTTTTAGGTGCCCCTTTGTGGATGTAGAAAGTACAAGAACAAACGTTTTCTCATAATCATTTCAAGCTTTTAAAATATTCAAGCATTTTTCTACAAGCCAGCATTGTTTTCCTTACTGAATGAAGGACCATGAAACAAACCATGTTTTAAGAGCCAGATCCTTAAGTAGTTTAAAATAACATAGTTTGTCTTCAATGGAGCTGGACCAATTTACATCAATTCCTATTTTTGGACTTGTTTTGCTTATAAAAATGCAACATTTCATTTGGAACATATGGCTTATGTGTGGAGTGTTTTTCTCCCCCTGTTCATATAATTCAAGAACAGCTTCAACTGATTTTGCTAAAAAATAAAATAAAATAATAAAATTAAAGTTGAACCAAGGCTGATATCATCTGCCATGGTCAATGTCTTGCCTGTCTGATCTGAATTATATCCTATATAGAAACCTGGTAATGTTAATATTTAGTAGTCTGGAAGTTATGCTATGCAACGCTTAACCTGACTGGAAATAGGGGTTATTTCCATTTTCATGGTAATGGGACATTCTATCCCAAGAGGTGCTGAAGGCAAACACGCTAATGGGTTTTTATGTGAACAACTGGAGGTCCAGCTTACACAATTGAACTGGACCAGAAGTGATTTTTATTAAATGTTAATCAGTGTTCTTGTAAACAATGTAACAGGAACAGGAACCAAAAAACTAACCTGGGTAACAACAACATGAGCAAGTTGGCCTGGAGTCCACAGGCCATGAAATGCCACTCCGACACTGAGGATCTGCAGAGCCAATTTCATACTGAATGCACACTTGGGTTAGGTCAAAATAAACTGTTTGGGCAACAGAAAGAGACACATTGTATTGCTAGGCATGCTCTCCAGAAGCGATGGTATGTCTCCACAGGAGGATATTGACCTGGGGAGCACATCAATTCAGAACAAAGAAAATAGGATCGATCATGAAGAAAGGGGGGAAAGTATGGGTGTCATCCTGCTTGGGATATGTCATACACCAACTCCTAGAAAGAGAGAAGCAATGACATCGAGGCTGCTTCTACACAATCATAAATCCAGAGTGAATGCCTCTAAATCCAGATTTAAGTGCTCGTGTACACAGATATTCCGGAGTACATAAATCCAGATTTGTTTTGTAATCTAGAGTTATACGTTCTACTTTTTGAAGATTTATTTACTTCAGACTTAAGTCCGGAATAGTGTTCGTGTAGATGCGTATTCCCAGCTAGAGCCCTCCCCTCACTCCCCATAGAGAGATGTTTACTGCTTATTCCGGATGAGTGCTTATTCTGGAATATTAATGATTGTGTAAACAGTTATCCCTGAATAACAACTCCTGAATAACAACTCTGGATTTATAGTTAATTGGCACTAACTTTGATCATGTAGAAACCAAGACAGACAATCTGGCTGCTGTTTTCCTTCCAAGTTGCCTACATGTGGATTTATTGTGACCAAGCCAAGAACATGTACCTTAGTTTTTGCATCCTCATGAATGTTACATCCCTTGTCTCTTCCTCTGTTCCCCCTTCCCTGTCTCCCCTCCCCCTGTCTTTAGATTGTAAGCTCTTGGGCAGGGANCTCCTGTCCATCCGAACTTGCCAAAAACATGGGACTTCCAAGAGGGCACCCCCAGAGGACCACAAGGACTGCCCAGGGGGTGAGGCAATCACTCAGATAAGCAGGGCCTAGGCTGTGAAGAACTTTGTAGGTCAACACCAGCACCTTGAACTGGGCCCGGAAGACAATAGGCACCCAGTGCAGTGCTCAAAACACAGATGTTATGTGCCCCTGTGGCCTGTCCCAGTAAGGAGATGGGCTGCCACATTCTGCACTAGCTGCAGCTTCTGAGCCATCACCAAGGGCAACCCCACATAGAGCACATTGCAATAATCTAGCCTTGAGATGACGAACCGCATGGATGATAGTGGTGAGATCACGTAGCCTCTTCACCTGATGTGAAGGCAGAAGTCGCCCCTGGCCACAGCCAACACCTGGGAATCCAAGCATAGCTGTGGATCCAGGAGCACCCCCGGACTCCACACAGATGAAGTCAAAGAAGGAAGGACAATCCCGATAACAGGGGAGACCTCCTCACCCAGATCACCAGTCCTGCCCACTAACATCACCTCTGTCTTATCAGAATTGAGCTTCAATCGGCTCGACCTCATCCAATCCCCCACAGCAGCCAAGCACCAAGACAGCAATGAGACAGCAGGGTCTGGGTCTGATGAAAATGACAAATACACCTGGGTAACGTCAGCATACTGATGGCAACAAACCCCCCAGCTGTGCATGACCTCCCCAAGTGGCTTCTTATACACGTTAAACAAGACAGAATAGAACCCTGCAAGACCCACAAAAGGGGCCACCAGGGGATGATGCACAGTCCCCTAGCACCACCCACTGGGATCTATCTGTGAGGTAGGAATGGAACCATTGCAGGACAGTTCCATCCACCCCCGCCAGGTCCCGCAGGCATGTCACCAGCAGCTCATGGTTAGCAGTGTCGAAGATCACAGATAGATTCAGTCGGACCAAAAGGGTCATGCACCACCTGTCCAATATTATGAGGAGGTCGTCGACCAAGGCCACAAGCGCTGTCTCCATGCCTTAACCTGGGTGAAAGTCAGACTGTGTGGGATCAAGAAAACCGATGCCATCCAAATGCGCCTGGAGCTGACAAGCCACTACCTGTTCAAAGTATTCAAAGCAGATCACATCTATTCCCTGAATTTGCATAGCTCTTTGAAACATGTTAAGAAAACCAGTCCCAACTGAGTCCTCACTCTGGATATGGCTTTACAGTGGCCCGCGATAGCTTCTGTCTAGCTAGTCTGGACTTTCTTAAAACTGTCTTTTCTCTCCAATTTTACCAGTCACTGAAGTATATCCATCAGATAAAACACAATTTGCTCCAGCTTTCAGCAGTGGTGTCAAAGGTTGTGATCCAACACAACCTTGAAATGTTCAGCTTGTTCTGGACCATGGAGGCCACTAGTTGGCTTGTTCTTGGCCACGTAACCCAAGGGTAAATCAAAGACAATGGACTGTATTCTTGCCTCACCTCTTTGATGACACAGGGCTGCATCATTGCCCCTTTGTGGTTGTTATTTTAGATTATCCACCCACATTGAGCTTTCAGTCATTGGCCTAATGGTCTCTCCTTATCCAAGGACAGGTGTGCTTCCTGGTGCAATCTGATTTCTGCTTCCAGCACTGAATTGCCCCTGACAACTGCAAACTAGAGCTGAAACAAATATTCACTGTGAATACCGTATTAGCTGAATTTGCTCTCTTCAATTAGGGACCAACAAAGGTGGTACAAAACACTACTCATGCCCACTTCCTTTGGACAGTCACATTTTTTTCCCTCCGTTTTTTTTTTTTTTTCTTTTCATTCGGCCTCTGATATTCAGTTGAATATCTTAGCATCTGAACAAAAACTTCTGGGGAGAGGGGGAAACAAAAGCATTGGCTGTAATAGTTTAAAAAACACACAAAAAACCATAGCTGTGATATTTGGGGGCAAGTATTTATTCAGGTATTGAGAGTGCTATCAAAAATACAAATAATGTTCACAAATACAGAATCTGCTATTTGTTTCAGTCCTACTGCAGCCTGCCCCAGTCCTGGCCTGTAGTCAGTGTTCTTCATTAATTTCGCCTTTCAAAGTGTTGCACCAAACTTGCATTCCTTGGCTCAGAATTACCCCTTTGATGAAGGAGCAGGACAAACAGTAATCCTGGCCAGCCTACGTTCATTATCACTGCTCTGGCTGACTTCCCTACAGCCCAGAGTCAATTTCAGTTGCTGCCCTGGTCAAGGTTGCTCTGTCTGGCTTGCTCTAGACAAGCGTCTGGCTCAGCAGTTGCCCTTGTCAGCAATGCTCTTCTTTCTACAGAATCTTCTGTCGCTGGGGTTTCCTGGCCAGAGCACAACCACAGGCAGCCTGTGTTCCCCAGCCAGCTGCATCAGTTCCCTTTAGTTCTCTCTGGTCCCTGCTTCCAGCAGTCTTCTGCTGGTTTTTACACCTTCCCTTCATGGTCAGCAGTTCTTCCAATCAAGTGACCAGGAAAGGAAAAAAACTTGGCTCATTTCTCATTCCTCCTCTCTAGGTCTCATCAAGCTAGTGAGTTAGATAGCTGTGGCTTTAACCCATTTAAAGTGTCAGTTCCCCTGTTGTTGTAACCCTCCGCTCCCACACCAAAGACCAGATTTAGGGTGCTAACAAATGAGATGATAGCCCACACCAGCTGGGTGTCCACCTGCCTGTTTATTAGGTGTTTGGTCCCACCAGCTACGTGATGGGGCCTTGGTGTAAACAAATGAGACAATAGCCGGCTGCAGTCTGGGTTCAGTCCATGCAGCCCCCACTCACAGGTTTAGCATGTACAGCCTAATAAATGGGCAGCCCCCCCACTTATGGCACCAGTGACAGTGTGAGCGTGGAGAAAGGGGCAGGAAGTGGTCACTCCTCAGAACACTTTAGGCTTTTCGCCCGCAACTCTATGGTGTTAGTGGACCTGTACACACAGAGGTGCTGCATGCAACCTAATTGATGGGACATGGACACGTGGGTGCATATTATCTTGCTTTCACCCACCCGGTGGGCTGCGCAGCCTCTGAGACCTCGCCATGACGGGGGGCTGCATGTCTGGAGGGAGGTGGCCATGTGGTCAAGTGAGGAGGCTGCATGTCTGGAGGGAGGTGGCCATGTGGTCATGAAAACCTGATAAACGAGCAGGTCAACAGACACCCACTTGGTGAGGGCTATAACCTCATTGGTTAAAACCTGGAACATGTGGAGCCTGCAGTGCAGGCGAATGGGGGCTAATGAGCACCCACGTGTCCATGAGCACATTCCCACATACAGCAAATCAGCGCTTTTTTCTTTTCCCTGCATATTTTCTTGCAGTGTGAAAGGCTGTATGCGCTTTATTTGACCGTGCCTGAGCCTGTTTTTTAAGCACATTGGCAAGTGGCAAAAACCTACCATTACAAGAGCGTGTTTCTAAACACCCACATAAATCCTCCTGTCAGAATGTCCTCCACTCTTCAGTATCATGAGCGCTCCACTTCGGCTCGGCTCCTCTCCCCTCTCCAGACCCGAGAAGCGGAGCGCTGTATATCTGACGTGATACTGACTAGCCTAGTCAATATCATGTTACAGCGCGCCCTGCGCTCCTCTCCCCTCTCCGGGAGCCCGGCAAGCGAGGCGCTCATGATACCGACTTAAGCTAGTGTGGGAATGTGAAAGGCACATTATTTTAAATTGCTGGAAAGCGCAAATTAAATGCTGTGTGAATAAATGCAAACACATTTTTTAATTGCCTGCATTTAGAAACACCAGCATTTTTATGTACGTGGGAATGCGCTCCATGTCCCATCAATTGAGTTGCATGCAGCCTTGCAAGCATACAAGTCCCTCAGCACCATAGAGTTGCAGGCGAAAAGCCTAGAGTGTTTCAAGATGCGACCACTTCCTGCCCCTCTCTCCACTCTCGCTCTAACTGGTGCTTTAAAATCCTAACCCAGGCCAAATTCTGGCATGCATTGTCCAAGCTTTTCCTGTTTTGCATCATGTGCCCAACACTTGCTCTTCAGAACCCATTTCCTTCTCTGCAGTCTTTTCATCACCATGGCCATGGCTCAGAATGACAGCTAAGAAACTATGGCAAGCTAATGCACCTGGGGTGGGGTGGGGTGGGGTGAGGGGCTGCATTTACACAGCTGCATGCTAAAGGCTTCCATTTCTTGCTATTGAATTATGGGGTATGTGTGTTTCTTAATGTGTTCTTTCACAGGTGGCCAGGTGAATGCTGGGGAGCATCAGGATACTCCCTGGGACAGGGCAGCACTGGACGTGAACGATATGTGCAAGAAGTTGGTGGGAAGGAACCATGCCAGGCCCACAGTATGGGGGGTGGAAAAGGCACCATGGTGGGACATCAGGCTGGTGAGGGAGGGAAAGGCACCATGGTGGGACATCAGACTGGTGAGGGAGGGAAAAGCACCATGTCAGGATAGCAGGCTGGGGGATGGGGGAGGGAACGGCACCATGGCACCCTTCTCCTTAGAGAAGGCACCCTTCTCCCTAGCTGCCCCCCATGCCTGGAACTCCCTCCCTGCCCACATCCACCTCGCCCCCTCGCTTCTTACCTTCAAATCCTTCCTCAAGACCCATCTCTTCCTCTCTACCCTCCCTGACTTCTAGCTCCTCTCACCTAACTCCTGCTGATACTCTCCATCCAGTACAATCTGTTACCTGAGGTCTGTGTACTCATACTCATACCCTCACCACATGGACCACCCAGCCATCAGTCTCGATGTAACCAAGCCAAGCGCGTGCACCTTGGAGCTCGCATCTTCATGGATGTTACACTCCTTGTCTCTCCCTCTGTTCCTCTTCCTTCGTCTCTCCCCCGTCTCTCAGATTGTAAGCCCTAGGGCATGGACTGTGTCTATTCCATTACTTTGTAAATTGCCAGGTACATTGCTTGCGCTTTATAAATGCTTGATAATAAATAATAATAATAATAATAATTAATGGTGGGATGGCAGTCTGACAGGGGAGGGAAAGACACCATGGCAAGTCGGTGGGCTGGTAGGGGAGGGAAGGGCTGGTGGGATGGCAGGCTGGTGGGGGAGAGAATGGCACCTGGCAAGATGGCTGCGAGTAGGGAAGGAAAAGACACCATGACAGAATGGTGGGATGACAGGGGAAGGAAAGGCACCAGAGCAGGACAGTGGGATGCGAGGGGGGAGGGAAAGGCACTATGACAGGATGGGGAGGGGGGAGGAACCATGGTGGACACTGGGGGAAGGGGAAAGAGCGCTAATAGCGGTGCTTGAGTTCTGTATGTTCTTCAGTGATTGCAGGAGGAAAACTGCCTGCCCCAGAGATCCCACAACAACAACCGCACCAGCAGCAACCTAGGCCAAGTATTCATTCCCACATCCCTTCAGGAGGGAAGGGCAGCTATTAGCTCATGCTTGCCCTTCCCGCCTGAAGGTGGGACTGGGGTGGGGTGATCTAATGGGTTTCTTTATTGCCTTGCTTCAGGACTACCCCTGCAATCAGTGTGGGCCGATCCCCCAGCAACAAGTGCCCAAAGGAACCAGAACCTGTGGATCTGCAACAGGCAATGCAGGGAGAATTTGTCAAGGGAGCTGCTAGGAAAGACCATGCAGTGGACAGATAATTAATTTATTATTATTATTATTATTATTATAAACATTTGTATAGCACCAGCCGTGTACCTGGTGCTTTACAGAACAAAGATAAAGACATGGTCCCTGCCTACGGATTACATTCTAAAACGTCAAGGAGGGGGCAACAAGGAGAGGGGACAAAGGGAAGACAAGGGAGAAGCAAATAAACACGCAAGCGGCTGCAAAGTCTCCCCTGCGCGTGCTTGGCTTGGTTACAGTTAGGCAGGAGTCTGCAGAGGAGGGCAGACCGTAAAACAACTAGCAGGCATTGGGAAAGGCAGCACGGAAGAAGTGGGTCTTGAGGAGGGAAGCGGTGGCTGGATCAGGGGCAGAGGGGATCCAGCCACCGCTGGATGGGGTTGGGGTTGGGGCCATCCTAGGTGGCCCCAACCCCACCACCACTGTCGCAGCTTGCCGCTGAGCTGGATTGGGGATGAGGCCACCTAGTGCGACAAGTTCAAGGAAGTGCTCTCCCCTCCATCCCCGATCTACCCACCGCCAAGCTTCATGACTGGTTGGGGTGGGGACAAATAGGGAGACTTTTCCATGCCGTTCCAGTCACAGAGCTTGGTGGAGGTTGCGGGATCAGGAGAGGTGGTTCAAGGAGAGGGGGTACAAGTTTGACTGGGGGGTGGGTTGTGTGTGCCAGGACAGGAGGGATTTCCAACACCACGGCAGGTGAGACCTGTGAGCCATGAATGTGAGCAATCAGGAGGAGAGATCATGCAAAGAGTGATTGCTTTCGATTTCAAGTTTTACTTATGCTTTCAATTTTAACTCTAGGTGCTCAATAAAGTATGTGATTTGTTCAATAAACACAGCATTCTGTGCATAGCAATGGGTTATTCCTAGCCTCCAAGTGCTGGCAGGTTTAAAATGCAGGTATGAACCCCCATGGGTGGGCACAGGAAGCAGGCGCTGGACCACCTCCTAGAGTCATAATAGACCAGAAGAAAGAAACCGCTGGTGTGGCTTCTTCTTCCCATGGTTTGCCATGGCTGAGAGTCATGTCACGAGGGTGGGATACTGAGAGGGGGTGGGTGGGGAAGAACCCCTTTCTGTGTACGAGGCTTGTGGCACTAAACCTGTGAGTGGAGACTGCACACACACAATGGGTGCTGCCTGTTTGGTGGGTGCAGTGTGGTGGGTGGAGTGTGGTGGGGAGGAATGCCTGCTGGGGTATTAGGCTTGTTGCACTAAACCCGAGTGGAGGCTGCCCACGTGCACACACACACACACACACACACACACACACACACACACAGGGAGTAATTTAAACCAGAGCATACAAAGATGTCACAGATCCCATCTCCACAGCACACTGCAAGTGGAGGACCACACTTGTGGGTATCATGATCACAGGAGTTAAGTGGAATGCAACGCCTTTTGCCCAACCAGTGAATTTCGCCCATAAAACCACAATTTGATTAATTACATCTTCCATCTTGTTATATCTTTTCTCTGTGCCTTAGGTTAAGGCTATTCAACTAGAGCAATCTATTCTGACTGTGACCACTTTCAATTTTAAGACTGCCAACTGAAGCTGGGTGAAGTTTGACCTTAGCATTTGGCAAGCAATAATCCTTCTGAATTGGAAAACACAAAAGTTAGCCAATTCCTATCTACCATAAAGCCAGGAAAACATACACTGCAGTCATGTTATCTGTTTAAAATTGACAGCAGTGGTGATTTCCTCAGAAGCGTGCAAAACCAGTAAACATGTTGCATTTTTATTTCTCCACATTCCATAGTGAAAAGAGCAGAACAAAACCAGATTCAGGGTTATTTCCGTGCCTTGTCCTGGCAACATAATACGTAATGAATGAAACAACTTGTTACCAAGGAGATCGTTTTGGAACTTAAAAGTGAAAGTATGTCAATTTGCCAATTTTTCAGTCTCAATTTTTCTCAAAGCTGAAACTGGTGAGCCTTATTGTATCAGATTAAAGATCATTACTTATTTTTGTGCAATAGGTTTTATAGTTTAATATTTCACTTGACACATTTCCCTCATAATCATTTTCTAAAAATAAATTAAATTGGAAACTGGAACATCAATAAGGAAATGGAGGTTAAAGATATACCGAGAGACCCTACCGAACTAAGATTAGCTCAGTTACCACCAGCCTGAAAGTTCAAACAGTTCTTAGACTCACGATTGGAGAGGACAGGCACTATACTTAGCGGTGTTATCTAGCAGAAGGTTTTCTTCAGTTAGCTTGTTCAGACTTGTTTGGCTGCGTTTCATCATGGTCTCCATCTCATCCACTGCCTCTACAGGTTAACTCTCTCCTTTGAGATTTCTTTGATCCAATCCCCTATTATAATATTTGTTACAAATCACTGTTTGTGAACTGTTTCAGGAGAGAAACCAGTAAGGCCTTCTCAACCCATAAAGCACAACATTTGTCTGCCTCAGTCTCTATAAGAGCGGCTTGTTCCTTTGTATTTGTATTTGAATGGCAGCCACATCTCTAATGTGTGTTCATGTAGGCATAGAACGCACCTGTCTTGCGTTGTTCATTTCTGACATGCCTATCGCCTGATGACGAGTCCTGTGCGGCTCAAAGGTTTGCATGCCTTTGCCAATAGAAGCTGTTGTTATTTATTATTAATTATTATTGACTTATACCCCGCCATTTCACAAAATTTGCCTCAGGGCAGCTTACAACAATTGGGGAGAAAAAAATTAAAAACCATGCAAAACATATTAAATATATTCCACCCCCAAATAGCTTATTGTAATTGAAACAATAAAACATATCATACATACATCACCAATGCCGCTCCTCCCCATACCCAAGCACCCAAAATCCACCCCTCTTCCCATCCCACCCATTCCAACTCCTTTGCTTCTCTCACAAGGGAGTTCCCAATCCTCCAGGCACTTCCCTATCTCTCACCTGTGAGAGCACTCACCCCATTCATTTTATTGTGACTTTACTGCTCTTATGTAGGACCTCTGGAGGAAATTATATAAAAAGATGGTCCAATAAAAGATCTCATCTGAACTTCTTTGTCTCCATCTGTCTCTATTAAAATACAAATCTTACACAAAATGTACAACCAGGCTCGGGCAAGACCAATCCCCTGCACACCCCAAGGTGGGCAATTGCAGCTGTCACACTTCGAGGCCGGTGAGGAGAGCAGATCACGTGGTCCACCTCTCCCCCACCACACGGGGAAACTGGGCAGGCCACTGTCGGATGTCCCGTAATGTCCTGGGATGGGCCAAGGCACTGGCCACATGCACAGAAACCAGGCCCCGCCCCACTCACCATCCCCTGGCCTGCCCAGCATCCCACCCCTGTCCATGACAGGGAGGCATGAGAATTCCAACCATGCCTGCTGCTCACCAATGCTGGCAGGTCTCACCATGGGGCAGAGCAGCACAGGACAGGGCCCACAAGCAGTGGCTACATAACCCAAGTTGGGCAGCCTCCAACTTGGAGTAATAATGTTACCACACGCTGCATCTCCAGTCTTTTTTGGAGGATGCAGTGCATAGCAGCTGACTGACTGCCCCACCCTGGGGTGGAGTGACCATCTTGTGGCCACCGAGCATATAAGCCATAGCAGCACATGGCAATCATGCCCAAACTGGGGTAAGAGAGCCCAAATCGAGTTACCGTCTCGTGTGGCTGTACTCACTGTGTAGGAGACCCATTACTTTCAGTCTTCTGTTGACATTCAGGTATTGGTTGTTTATCATTTGGAGGAATATCCCTTTTTTCATATTAATCTATGATCCGTGTGAATATTTACCTGTTCAGCATGTGGTAATGAGAAAAATCCATAGTTTGTTCTACTGCATCATTAGCAAATGCTACAACAACCAATATTCTGTGCTTCGATGCTCATAAATATATCAAAAATTAATTTCCTCCAGAGGTTCTACAAAAGACAAGAGTAGCATAGTCACAATAAAATGAATGTCTAGAGAGCTATCTCTGCTCACCTGCCCCTTTTGCTTCCATAAGCGGAATCGTGTTTGGCAACAATGTAGTCTTAGTTGTAATTTTCTAGCACTTAGTCTCATCATTACCAGTTCCAACATCACAAAGCTTCTCTTTAGTTTGTCTGGTGTCTTGCCAAGACTGTGATGTACAACACTTTTTCCTTTAAACTTCCATGGGTTGTTTCAAAATACCAACCTAGAGGAGGACGTTGATTTTACTGTGAAAAGAGAAATCAACATTTTTGATCAAGGATTTTGCTGCTATCACGGGGGAATTAGGCTTCGGTGTCTTTTGGTTATTACTCATCCATTTCCACCTCCCCCTTTTTTTGGCAATTTTATGTAAAGAGATATTGGGCAAAAGCCTGACAGGCCTTAATGAGTACACAATGTATGAGAGCAGGTATAAGAGACCTTAATTTCCTTTGCATTGCCCAACTGCAGACAGAACTGCAGACCTATCTCTGCTGGAAGCTGACTGCACTCCAAAGTAATGTTGAAATCAGTATCCATAGTGAATACTGCATACACCAAATTTGCCTGCTTGGATTGAGATCTGACAAAGCAGATATTCAGGGTCGCTTTGCCAGATACCTACTTTACATATTTCAGTTTAGTCATTTTGATATCTTGGTTACTTCACTTCAGTCAAAACAAGTAACTGAAATGCCAAAACAAATGACCAAAATAACCAAACCAAAATACTGAAATAAATGAAGTATTCAAAACAAAATAACCAAATAAGTGATATGTGAATATCCATTATTCCTGTTCCTGATGGCTACCAGTCGCCTATGCCCAGAGATGAAAAGCTGTATTGTCGCGTTGTGCCTCGGTTTCCCCAAAAGGAAAATGTGCTTAGTGGTCCAGGCCTGACACGATCTGGTCTGGATATAGGACACTCTTTTCCAATATGCGGAATTCGAGTTTACACTTTGCTAATAAGCCAGCCAGCTCAGCAAAGTATAGTAAAGACCAATTCATTTATATAAATGAGGCTATGAGACTTATGAATATTATAAAATATGAAGCAATAGTTTACTTAAGTTCAAATAAAGACATAGTACAAAAGAAACAGTGTCAGTTAAAAGTACATGA
>QEPC01002018.1:880301-908498 GCA_003113815.1 Sphenodon punctatus
GTTGCTATCATATAGATAGGATTAACAATGAGTAAACTCCAAACAAACAAGGCCTCTTCCTGCCCTGCCTGAGACTCACGTATTTTGACTCTAATCAACAGAAACTGTTAATTTCATTAAGAGACAGACTTGATTACATCGTCTATTCCAGTATACAGGCTGATTTTCCAGTATCTGGTCAAGAGTTCAGTAGAGAGGTCACTATAGGACAGCTCTTTTAAGAAGTCATAATACAGAGAGGCTAATTCTGATTTCCAATATATTGAAACACAGATGGTCAAACATATATGCCTATATACAGGATACATGACAGTACTCTTGCCTTTAGGACTTATTTACATGAGATATTGATAGTGGAATTAGTCATGGCTAAATGAACAGCTGTGGTATCTTCAAATCAACCCCTTATCACTCACATAAGACCTTGTCCCACTGTGAACATGCCCCACTCCCTTCTGACATCACCTCTCTGTGAGATAGAACAATGCTATCCCATGATTCAAAGTGGATTCTCAAAACAACAACATTTACAGGAAAACAAGAATGAAGATACAGCAAGAAGAAGCAGGAAGTGTGAAGCATTGATGTATTATGGAACTGAAGGAGTTGGGATTGGAGACATGACATAAGCCACTAGGGGTGTGCAGGAGGGCACAATTTCATTTTTGTTTTAGTTTAGATTCCCTGTAAGTTGTGTTTTTTGTTTTGTTTTAATTTCATTTTCCTTTAAAAAAAAAATTCCATTCATTCCTATGGGCAGCATTCCATTCATGTTAATGGGCATTTGCTTGTAAGGCTTGCCTTGCTGAATCCGTCTGGTGCTTCCCCCACTACAGGACCTCACAGCTGAAAGGTGCTGTAGGGGGGGAAGCAGCCTTTCAAAGTGACAGGACACAGCCCAGGGTGCTGGGGCCAGGCCAGCTCCCTGTCACTTTGAAACACCGAGCACCTCTTTCTCTCCTCCAGCACCTCAGCTGTGAGGCACTGGAGTGGGGGAAGCAGCCTTACAAAGTGACACGGAGTCAGGCCTATTGGCCAGTGGGGATGCCAATCATGACTCCAGTCTCCTGTTCTTCCTTCCCTCTGGCTTTTTGCAACATTGGGTGAAACCAGATGAGCTGCAGGGGCCTGATCCCTGAGAGGCCCCATGGCAGGCAATCACCACCGCAACAATGCAGGGAACTAGGCAGATGAGCAGTCGCTACTCCACCCCACCCCACCCCACCCACCCCCTGCACGAGGAAGCTGGGCAGCCGGGCTGCTCTTGGGGCTCCTGCCACGGATGGGTGGGCCGCACACCAGCCACACGAGTGTGTGCCCGGCCCGGTCTCCCTCCCCTGGCCCGATGGAGATCAAACCCCTGGCTGCATGTGAGAGTAACAGTGCTTGCTGCTCATGGCCCTACAACAGTGCTTCCCACACGGAAGGGAAAGCACGACCCCTCCACATAGGTCGCCCTGCCTTGAGCAGCCTTTCCTCAGCTGAGGTACGACTGCTCCGCAACGTGTCCTTGGAATTTTTCAAAGGATGCATCACGTAGTAGCCAGCTGTTTGCCCCACCCTGGAGCAGGGGGAACTTCTGGTGGCCGCTGGCCACATGATGCACTGCATCACATGAACCAGCTGTCCAGGGAGGGGTAAGGCTACCCAAGGTGCGGTAGCCTCCCCTCCCTGCCTTGTGTGGCCTCACCCATTGTTTTGCATCTCAGACACACGTCAGCCAGCCTGAGAGGCAGAACGAACATGAAATTAGCAAACAGGATTCAGTTTGTACTAAATTTCATCCCCTTACCCCTATAATGAAAATGAAATTGGGAAATTTTGTTTTAGTTAGTAGAGAAACAAAAATGAAATGCACACTCATAGAAACCACAAATGCAACCATTCATATAAGTGGAACGCGAGTGCAACTTAACACTACACCACCACCACCACCATCCCAGCAAAGTACAATGTAAGCAGGTAATTGTTATCACATGCTTTACCTCTTGTGGTAGGGCACAGCCTGGAAGAAATGCTGGCCCTTTAAAACATCACGAGCCTGGCTGCAGGGGCTAGCGAGGCTGCAGACACTGTGCAAAGAAGAGGACAGCACCTGTAAAGTAAATGAAATGAGCTGTGCTTGGGTGTGACAGAAGCCAGCCCAGGGGTTAAAGCCTGAGCTGGGTGCTGGAGAGAGCTATGGTAGAGGCAGAGCTAGGTAGGGGAGGGCTCTGCCTCAGACAGAGAGGGCTGCTTGGGAGCAGGAGCAGAGAGGGAGAATTGGGGAGACAGGGAGTTGTGAGTTGGCCCTCCTGGCTCCTCACTAAGCCAGTCCAGAGGGGGCTGCCTGGACTGAGAGCACTGGGGCTGCAGGAGAGATTAATTTTTGCCTGGCTCCAAACCTGTGAGTAATGAGAGTAGGGTGGCCAGATACACAAACTTTAGAGGACACTTATGAGAAATATACTGGTTGCAGGGCTGCATTCGAGCCAATGTCGTCCTGATAGGGGTGGGACCCCGGGCCCATTACCGGCTACCGGATTTACCGGTTACCGGTTTCACAAAAACCGGATTCCCGGATTAAATCCGGTATGCCGGTGCCGGATTTATTGCATTGGTTTCAATGGGGCGCTGTGTCCCCATTGAAACCAATGCAATAAATTAAAATAAATTCCCTCCCCCTCCCAGGCTGCGCGGGTGGAAGGGGGGACACCCCCCACCCACCCTGCCCAGCCTGGCTTTTTGTTGTAAAAAAGATAGAACAGCAACAGAGTGAGACCCCGAGGCGAGCCCCCCCCCCCGCACCAGCGGCCGCGGCGTCCCCGCAGCCGCAGGTAAGTATGACCCGATCCCTGGGGGGGGTGGGGGTGTTTAACACCCCCACCCCCCCCAGGGATCACCCCTACAGCACGCTTGCCGCTTACCTTGGGGAGCTCCGGTGGCAGCAGGCGGCCCGGCGGCTTCAGCGCCGGCTGTGGCTGCCGGCGTCAGGACGCTGTAGGCCTTCCGGTGCACTTGCGGGTTTCACCGGAAGGCCTAGAACGTCCTGAAGCCGGGGGCCGGATTACCGGATTACCGGGCCGGGCCGAATTCGGCCCGGATTACCGGGCCGAATCCGATAATGCCGGTACGCCCGATACCGGCATTATCGGATACCAGTAGATCCGGAATTCCTTTCTCATAAGTGTTCTCTAAAATTTGCATATCTAGCCATCCTAAATGAGAGGCTGAAACCTAGTAGAGACTGTGAAGACAGAACCAGGTCGGAGAAGAGATGGTGCCCGGCCTGGAGGGTCTGAAGTGTAGGGCTTAAGCCTATGTATGTATGTATGTAACAATGATGGAGAACTGTGTTTAGACGTGTGACTGTATATATGGTGGGGAGAGACTTTGTATCACATGAGTAAAGGACACTGAGCAGAGACTTCCTCTGACAACGTGACTTTTTGGAGCTAGTGCTGACAAGACGTAACCCGGGAGTGACCGTGCCCTGCTACACCCCTGTATTCCCCAGAGTCTTGTGATTACAGATAACCACTGGAATATCTGGGGATAAGTCATAGGGCTGAAACTCGATTTTGCAATTCTGGCTTTTCTCACCAAGAATCAGAGTTCTCCACTCATTCTTGCAAATGAGAACAAGCCAAGAATTTGTGTGGATTCACACTGAGAAAAATGGGAATCTCAAAAACAGCCTTCCAAGAAGTGCCTTTTGCAAAGCTTGGTTAGGTAGGTTTGCAAAGGCCCTGTATGCCATGTACTCACTGAGACTGCTCATCCTCATCATCATTTCTATAGTGCTACACAGCACTTTACAGTCACAGATTTTGGAGGACAGGTCCCTGCCCAGTGAGCTTACAATCTAAGATGGACAAGGATGAGGAGAACACACACACACACACACATATATATATTCCCATTTTACAGATGGGGAACTGAGGTTGAGACATGCCCAATGGCACACAATGAGTTCATCAGCTAGGGTAATATCTGAACCCTGGTCTCTCAGGCCCAAGTCCAACATCTTAGCCACTACACCACACTGGCTCCAGCCACTGGGTATCTCTCTCCCCACTCAGCTTCTCTGCATGGGGACGAGGGGAACGTGAGGTAGGGAAAAATGAATAATTTTTTTTAAATCACCGCACATGCGAAAAATGGCCACTGGGACTGTTTTGTACATGCGCCGCCCTTTCCCAAAATGGCTCTGGCAGCATCAGCAACACTTTGGAAAAGGACAGTCAGTCTGTGCATGCATGAACGGCACTGCACACGTGGAGAATGGCTCCGTGGCCATTTTGTGCACAGCAATTTTTTTAGTTTATTTTTTGCAAGATATCTTGCAAGAATTTGCACCGGGGCCAAAATCTCAGTCCTGACCGAAATCTCATAGGATATTTCGCAAAAATCCAATTTGATTCTCGTTTCAGCCCTAATCATGACTCTCCCACCAGCATCTTGTTTGAATGAGCCCGAAGACTTGGTTGAGCCTAAAAACATGGGAGATGATCCATAATGAGGAAACCTTGCCTCCTGAGTTAGGGTAATATATTTAGATCCTTTCAAGTATTTCTTGGTATCCCCATGGACAGAAGGAGTGTATAAGCCACATTAAGATTTCATGAGGGTTATACATGGATCATAATAATTTCTGCTCATTTTACTTTTACGCAAATGTAACTCAGAGTAGAAATTGCCCTAGAGTGTCCATTTCTTGCTTTCGTGCTTCCAATGTAGAAATGGTCCCTCTTCTCATCAATCAAGGAATGGGTTGTTGCTGTACCTTCAAAGTACTTCCCATGATAGATATTCTGAGAGCATCCTTCAGCTTACCAATAGCATCCCTCATCACTTACACATGAAAGGGCATTAAACTGTGGGGCTGCTCTAGGACCTCGATTGAGGAATGAAATGTAATATAGCAAATGAAGAAAAATCTAGTTTCAGCATTTGCATTCATGTTCCACTTGTCACACCTTTTTCCCTTTCCCTCCTTTTCTTTGAGTCTTTGTATATGAGTGGGCATAGTAGAGTAAGAAAAGAAAAATTCAGATCGGAAAAAAACCGAAAGAACATTTTCTAACTGTATAATTGACTAGACTGAGAAAGAGACTTGTAAGGAAAGGGTTGGAACACCTATCACTTCAGTCATTTAAAACGGACCAATGCACTACCAAAAATTCTGTTGAATGCTTTATAGAGTCTCTACCCTGCAATAATAAGGAAATGGACCACATCAGTTAATAACATATAATTTTACTAGAGGACACCTTAATGAATTACAATCTGTGTGAATGGCAATAAAATGCTTCAGATAGAAATGGTTTAATTAATTCTTCCCCCTACTTTCCCCACAGTGTATGGGTGTCTTCTGAAAACTCCCAGAATCCACCGTTTCTGGGAGATGTGGTGGTGAATATAAATACCCAGGTGGCTTTACTACCAAAATGGTGTAGACAGAACAGCTCCAGTGGACACACTGGTCAAAGCTACACTGGCTCAGAATACTGTTACGTGTGGATACCCTGGATCTTTTCTACTTATATTGGCCATTAATAAACCGGCAGGGTGGGTGGGTGCATGGGAGCGGGGTGGGCGTGCGCTGGGTGGAGTGCTGATACATGAGGTAGGGGAGTAGATGGGCAGGATCGGTGTGCATTGGGGGGGGGGCATTGGGTGTGTGCTGCCAACCACACACGGTGCAACTGGGATTTTACTGGTTGTTCCTTGTGTGGGGGTGGGTGGGGATGCATAGGTCACAGAAGTGCACACCCACACACCTCCACATTTAAACAAGATGCTCCCCCATGCCAGAGGCGAGGGAAGCGAGATAGAAATATAACAAAATAAATATAACAAAATAAATGTGGACACTGAGGCCACTTTTAGATGAGCAGCCTGGGAAGCGCTTTCTTCAACACGGCAGGAGGAAAAGCCTTTTTACACACACACCGGAAGTAGCCACCGACCTTAGGAATCGGCGATGCGCACAGCCTCTCGTGGGCTCTCTAAAGATGCATTCTGGAAACTCTGATATTGAGGTTTCCAGAATGCTCAAAGAGGCTACGGGAGCCCGCTTGCACTATCAATTCCTACGATGGGCGGCCACTGCCTGTAAACGCATCCCGCGCAGCTTTTCCTCCCACCGCGTTGAAGAACACGCTTCCCAGGCTGCTCATCTAAAAGCGGCCTGGGTGTCTTGTGTGTGGGAGCGTCTCGTTTAAAAACGATCATTGATGCAATCAAATCAGTTCAATTCAAGGGCTGGAGCGAAAAGTAAGATGGTAGTACTCTTCCAAGCCTCCTATATTGAAAATATGGCAAATGCAGATTGTGCAACCATGGAGTAGAATGAAATAGCTAGCAATGTTAACCTCCAAATCATATCACGAGAGGATCTAAGTTAACACTTTACTGAGGTAAACAGGAAAGATCCCAGAAGCTGTTATTCTAGACTCTGCATGGGTTATATTCTAAACTGCTCTGCATGGCCCTGGGCATAAACTTTCCACACTTCCTGGAGCCCCACAAAATACTTTCCACTGTGGGTCCCCCCCACCCCATTGACTCTCCAGAGCAGGAATGGGTGGCAAGACTCCCTCCCCGCCCAGCAGGGTCCCAAATCCAATGGTCTTTAGGTCTCTCCTGGGACTGTGTCTGGGCCCTTCAGGAATTTCTAGTAGCTGTGGAGATGGATGTCCATAAGGAAGTGGCCAATTTTTAAAGGGATTGAGGTGGGGGCATGGGGGAGCCCACATTTTATTTTTGCCCTAGGCCCCGCAAATTCTAAGATTGGCACTGTCTGCATGGGTTACATTTAGTTAACATATTTTAGATGTTGGTCAAACCACTACAGCTGGAAACTTACTATTTAAAACAGAGCTAAAATTCTGAACAGCAAGATAGTATCACCAAACACTGCTGGTATTATATTACTGGCAGTGTCTGATCCAAGGAAGTTGGGGTCCTGTGTGAAATTCTGGTGATGCCCCCTCCCAACTTAAGAATATTTTACAGACACACCATCACTCACCCATTAAAGGTAAATGTTACTGTAATTATTTTTTTTTATGTTCAATTGAACACAACATCCTCTTAATGTCCATATGTTACACATACGTTGTTATTTCTAATTTGCTCATCGGGCTTATGTGTTGTCCCCCCCCCTTTGAATTGCCGCAGGCCCTCAGTAATCTGGGGCTCCCCATGATTGAGGCTCTGTTGGCCCATATTTTATACCAGTGCTTTTCCCTATCATGTTTTCATTTCAAGTTCATCCACGGACCCCATGTACTGGGGGGCCCTGTGCAGCCCCACAGTCTGCACCTGCCTGGATCCAGCCCTGTCTATTGGCTGCTTGGAAGTCCTCATTGGCTTAGGAATGGCTTTGTTATGAACGCCTTTGAGAAGGAGAAAGAATAGGAGGAAATTACCCTTGTTTGTAGTCAAATGTGCCAGTGTAGCTGCTAGAGAGGAGGCTGCTTGCTCACTTTGTGCTGTTTAATATTATCACCAGCAGGGCAACTGTAACAAGGTGGGCTAGCCTAGGCCATAAATTCTTGCAGGCTCAGACCCAACAAATTCCATAGTTTTTACGGCAAGTGCACTTCATTCACAGTGACACAACCATAATCTCCTGTTTCTACATTATGTACTTCCCCATTGCCCCCCTCTTTGAGTCACCGTTCATCTGGAACTCCCTGCCTTTGTATCTGACCTGGTTCTTCCAGTCAGCCAGCCAGCTGGGAGAACCAGGTCAGATACAAAGGCAGGGAGTTCCAGATGAACAGTGATTCAAAGAGGGGGCAATGGGAAGTACAAACTGTAGAAATACGGACTCTGATGGTACAGGGCCAGGCTTATTTGAGACTTTGGAGGTTCTGCCACTTCCATGGTGGTGTCCCCAACTGAGCTGTAGCTCAGCCTTTTGTGTTCCTTCCTCCCAGGTGGCTAGTAGTCTTCTCCCAGCTGTCAGCTGGAGTAACTAGCCATTCTAATGACTATGCAAACAATATGCTGCAGGTTCCCGACCCTCTGCCTCTTCCCAATGGGCTGAACCTTGCCCTGGGTATCAGGATGGGGGTGCAATTGCACCCTACTGGCTCCTGCCTGGCCCTATCCCTTCCAAGCATCATGTCGTTATGACACTCAGCAAAGGGGTGTGGCCACATCAGAAAGGGGTGGGGCCCTCTTCACTCTGTCTCTTTCTGAGATGGCCATGCCCCTTTTCTGAGGGTCATGACACCACAATGCTTGGTGCGGTCACTTCAGAAAGGGATGAGGTGAGCATCTCTCTCACCCTCTCTCCCCTCCCCTGGAACATAATTCTGTCAGCACTCTTAAACCTTGCAGGAACTTACCAGTGCCCACTCCCTGAAAAGAATTAGGGTGACCTGCTACAGTAACACATCCTCACCTTTCAGTCAGAATCAAATGTTTAAAACCAAGCCCATTTCTATTTACAAAAATATAGCAAAGGCTTCTGCTGCAACACTTAGGTAAATGGAGGGGGAACGGTGACTGATCTAACTGGTCACATGACAGTCACCTCATAATGCATCTGTTGCATATTAAACTGAAGCGCTTTCTAATGCCGTCTTTCTGCAGTTTCATATTTTCTGTCCTTGAAAAAGTTTTTTAAGTGATAAGGTATGCGCAGCTCTAAGCCACACAAAGGTGTGGGGTAAGGAGGGTGAAGCTTAGAATATTAAAAGGACCTGGTCTACAGGAAATTGTTTAAAAATAAACCAGAGTAATTTTGTCCAGAAAGTAACGTGTGATTGTAAAGAAAGACTTAAACTGAAATTGGAAGGGATTTTAAATGCTATTACTAAATTCTTGGTATAATACCCTAGACAGCACTAGAAATCTTGATTCAAAAACTTGAGATGAGTAGAGTGACCAGGTTTTCAAAATGAAATGGGACATCTATCACAGCAG
Source organism: Sphenodon punctatus (assembly GCA_003113815.1). Lineage (NCBI taxonomy): Eukaryota > Metazoa > Chordata > Lepidosauria > Sphenodontia > Sphenodontidae > Sphenodon > Sphenodon punctatus. The sequence continues at coordinate 889,224 of QEPC01002018.1, forward strand.
AAAGGTATGCTGGGAGATAGTCTTATGTAAATCACAGTCAAACTAGGCTAGGTTCTGGTTATTGTAATTAGGGAGAAAGAGAAATGGGTGTCCACTCTCCTTTCTTCTTTGCCAGCCTCTCCCATATGAAGAAAAAGTAGTTGCCTATCCTGACACACCTGCATAAGAGTATTGGCATTCGTAAGCCACTTTCACACATTTCCTAGGCAGGGAAACTTCTGTCAGAATAACCACAGCTCTCATGTGACAGGAATCAGCGCATGTGAGAATGCACTATTCCGCTTTTATGCCGTGAGAACACTCGTGCCTGACAGGGTTCCCAAATGGTAGTTTTACAATGGTGGGTGTTCTCGCAGCATAAACACTGAATAGTGCATTCTCACGTGCGCTAATTCCCTTCAGAATAGAGACGCGACTGCTCTGATGGAAGTTTCCCTGCTTCCTTAGGTAATGTGTGAAAGCGGCCTTAGTTGATTTATACTTGGGGCAAAACAAGGAGGCAAGTGGCCCCTTATGTCTCACTTCAGCACTGTCAGAGAGAACCTATTTCATTAGCAAATCTTAAAATTAAGTTACATATCCAGTTTACTGGATTACCATTTACCAAATTACCATTTGCCCATATTTTATTTTCTCCCTCCCTCCAGATCTAGCTTGGTAATGCAGTAAATAGTAATATCTAATATTCTGGTTTGGTGACTAACCTCCATTACTGGATAACTGCCAGAGTAACCAGAATACTAGATATTTACCGTGGTTTATAATTTTGGAATCTGTTTCAGCACTACCTTAAGCAGTACTAGCCTCTTTGGCTGGGCATAAGACAAAAGCAAGAATCAGTGATGGTACTGGTAAGTAGAGCTGTAACAAATAAACATTTTTGTATTCATGAGTGTTATTCATTAATCCACTAGATATCTGAATAATTATTCACCACAGAAAATATATTCTCATATCTATTTATTCAGGCTTTCATCAAATCCAGACTTCAGTTTTAGAGGGTAGGCTTTGAAATATTCCCTATGATGACCGGAGATGTTTATGCTCACTACAGGAGGTTGAAACCCTTGAGCATTTCCTTTTAGTATGTCCACACTATGCTTCCTTGAGAGAAGTTTGGCTAGCTCCCCTCCTTTCTGAAAGAGGGGGCAGCCCCTCCAAAGTTTTTTCCTTCCTGTGCACCTTATCTGACCGGAATGATTAACTGCGGTTGCATCTTTCTTACTATTAGCCTCAAAGAGAAGGAAGGCTATTCACGCCCAGCATCTTAATGGCTGAGCGTAAACTTGACTGGTTGATTTTGGGGGCGTGCTTGGTGCTTAAAGCTGAGACTTTCTTTCTCTCCATTACAGGAGATATATGGATATTTTAGTTCTGTTATTTTAATTCTATTTTATCTGTTTATTTGGAATACTCTGTATTATTTATTGTATTATTGTATTTTATGGATATTCCTCTTTTGTATTCTTTTTTGTGGCCATGGTGGAAACCAGTGCCTAATAAACTAAACTAAACTAAACTAAACTAAACTAAACTAAATTAAACTAAACTAAACTATTCAGGCTTTTGGGTTCTGTTCTTTCAGTCACTTTGGTATTTTGATTGCTTGGTTTTGGCAGTCTTAGTGCTATACGGGAGCTAATAGTGAAGCATCTGAAATATCCAAACCAAATAATAACTGAAATACCAAAGTGATTGAAATATCAAAGTGATTGAAATAACCAAACCATGTGGGCAAGGGGGGCCGGCATCTGCTTGAAAAGGGCCTTACTGTTCCCCACACACTGCCACCTCATGAAGCATGACAAAGACTGTATTCAGTGGTAACCAAATGCTCACAATGTTAAAGTGAAAAACTATGGTTTGCACAGCTTCCCAATTAACCTTCACTTCTCTTCGTTAAATAGTTTATGAGAATTCTGTGTGCTGACATTCATACAAATGCAATCCCCAAACCCCTTGAATGCAATCCCCAAACCACTTTCTCCAGAGTAATCCTACCGCAATCTACTCCTGAGTAAGTCATTGGAGGACTGCAGCCTTTGCATTAATAGTATTGTACCACTGTGTACCTCTAGATTGTAAGTTCTTCTGCTCAGCAATGTCATTTTATATGTATTTTACTATAAAATGCCATTAGCATCAAATAAATAATAATAAAATTAAAGCCTTCACACAGAAATGGGACAATTTAATTTAATAGCTGAAAGACAATATGGATAGCCTTTAAACGAGACTCTCACATATCCTATAATGCTCATCACTCTTATTTATTATGTAAAATGGTAATAATAAGACTAGCAGGGGATATAATATTGTTGTGAGCATTAATAGATGGCACTGCTGGGTCTAACTCCCAAATAAACCAAGATGCAAATTAAACTACCTAAAAGCACTGCTGGAATGTCACATTTATTATAGTTATTGTTCCTTCTACAAATGAATTACTGGCCTTTTCCTCCATACTTCATATCCAGGTCATGTGATGTGTTCTCATATCCAAGCTCTTACCTTGTTTGACTGTAGAAAGAAAAAAATCTCATTCAAACTGTACCAATTGCCTGTCTTGATTATTGTAATCACTGCTTTCCTGATCTCCCTGGCACCCATGTTCTCAAGTGGACATAGATTAACCCTGAATGTCTGACTACGCTGGCTGTTGATAAAATGCTCCTAGGAAGTCAGATATGCCTCCCTCCAAACCTTTCAAGATAGAATCATATCATAGCCACTGTTTCTTGATCTTACTTTATCCCCCACTGCTAGCCCTGGCAATGTATGAAAACAGAATATCATGAGGGGGAAAGGGTGTGAATGTCCACATCACCTGCAACATTTGAGCTTCACACAAAGAACTTCTAGTGCTCAGTGCTATAGTAAGGGTTCTGCAGAAGGTGAAATGGAAGAAAGGTATCAGGGTGGTGGAGGGAGGTGGCAGTTCCTTAATGGGTAATTGAATTATTTCATTTGCGAGGACAAAGATTTTGGAGTGAGGAAAAGCTGTCTTAATGGGACTTCTGGTACAAAAGAGGAAATCATACCCTTAGAGAAGACCCAGGATGTGCTTTCCTGCTGAGGGAGAAAAATGGAAATTTGCCTTTTAAACCACAAGACAATAAATGTGCAAATCTCCACTTATTAAAATCAATGGCCCAGCTCCAATTGATTATAATGGGTGGAGGATTACTCTGTGAGGCTGCAAGGGATCTCCTTCCAACATTTAGCCCAAAATTATCCCAACGGCCCTGGTCATCCTTTCCAATCACATCGCACTTTAGCTTCTAGGAGTGTTACCACAAGACTCCGATCACATTTCCGATCACAACCTTTCCAATCACATTTTTAAAATGTGACAGTGGCCCATGGGCCACAGTGAACCTAAGTGGGTCACCGTGACATTTTTTACCACTCTTAGTTGCACCTTCATGACTTTCCCCACTGATCAGATCTTGTTATTTTTCACTTTACATTGGCCAGTGGCACCAGACTCAATATTTCTTTCATCATGTTCTTTCATAAATTATCACACTCTTTTACACTTCTTCTCATTTTCTTAACCCCATTCTTGACTGATGTCCAAAGCCATGATATTTCCTCATTTGCAGAATCCTCTTACAGTTCAAGAAAGGTGTCCCCTTTCATAGGTGCTCCTTTCGGATTGCCAGGGCCTCCATTTAACAGGCCATTCCAGTCTAGTTCTTAAAGGGACCTACACTTGTTAACCCCTTGAAGCAGGGTGCTCACCTACTGCCCTGCTACATGGTCCTTTAGATATCTAGGGTCCAGGATGTTTAGGGCGTTATAAGTAAAAAACAGCACTTTAAATTGTTCCTGGAATGCTATTGGCAGCCAGTGAAGACTCTAAAGTACCGGTGTTATATGTTCCGGGCAGCCCACTCCCATCAAAAGGTGGTCGGCTACATACCGCACAAGCTGCAGCCCCTGTCTACAGTACAGCACATGCCCATTGCAGTAGTTTAGCCTCACGGTAATGAAGGCATGGATGACGGTGGCCAGATCCCTATCTGAGAGAAAGGGATGCAGCCTTCTCATGAGATGGAATTGGTGAAAGGCACTCCAAGTCACCGCCGCAACCTGCTGTTCCAGACACAGCTCAGGATCCAGGAGCATCCCAAGACTAAGAACCTGAGTAAGAAGGCTGTAGCCCATCAATGATAGATATCTCAATCCCTCTCTTCGTCACAGGGCTGCCCAACCAAAATCACTTCAGTCTTGCCTAGATTCAGATTCAGTTGGATCACCCAAATCCAGTTCCCAATGGCAGCCAGGCACTGAGTAACCACCGAGACTGCAGGACCTAGGTCGGATGAAAAACATAAATAGATTTCGGTGTCATCTGCATACTGATGGCAGCACACCCCAGATCCATGCACGATCTTTCCCAGCGGCCTAACATACACATTTCATAAGAGGGGAGACAGGATGGCACAGGGCGCTCCACAAGAAGGGCAGGTGGATGACAAACAATCACCCATCACCACCTGCTGGAAGCTCCCAGACAGGAATGAGTGAAAGCTGGAACCACTCAAGAGCCACCTGCAGATCCCTGCCAGGTCCCACAGTCGTGTCATCAATAGCTCATGATCAACTGTGTCAGAAGCCGGTCTAACAGAATCAGCAGGGTACAATTTTGATCAAGGCCACATCACAAACACAGTCTCAGTGCTATACCCAGAAAAAATTCCAGACTGACATGGGTCCAGGAAACCGATAGCATCGAGATGCCCCTGAAGCTGCCAAGCAACCACTTGTTGCATAACCTTCCCTAAAAAGGTGAGGTTAGAGACAGGGCAATAGCTATCCATAACCTTATTGCTGTTCCCCCTATCATCCATGGCATCTTCCACTATCTTGCTACCACTTGGTTGCATTATGTTTATTCTTACTGGGCTAGTTTCCGGGGCATGGATTGTGTCTTTTCTTTATTTAGAGACTCACCTAGCACACAACAACAAAATAATAAATAACTTCATCCTTCAAAATAAAAAATAATCCAAACAACAGTCTGAACTTGGAGTGGGTGGGGGTGGACTGCTTTGCTTGCTTGACTCCCCAAATGCCCCGCACCTTGGTTATGCTTTTAAAAAGTTTTTAAAAGCAAATTTTAATGAAATGAAATCTAACACATAAAAATTCTCCTCCCACTCCTTCTCCCATGCAGAGCATTTGTCCCTCCTCCTCCTGAGCCACTTCACCCCTGTGACTCACAAGTCACAACCCATCCACCAGCCTTGTGAAGTAAGTGTGAAATGTGTGTGCTATATGTGAGCAAGTGTGTGGAAGATAAGTGTTCTGTCTATGAGCATCTTGGATGTGGCATTTGATCAGACTGACCAGTCAACTCACATTGAATAAAATACCCAAGAAAAGGTGGTCATTCTAATTAATGGTGTAGCTAATCTTTAGTACAGGCATGTTGAGGGTGCTGGGTTCTGTTCTGCCCTGGGTCCTTGTGTGACCTCTCTGTTACCTTATTTGTAAATGAAGTAGCAGTCTTTAATTCATTTCTTTGCAAGCATGCCCCATCCTTTCTCTTCCCACCACCCCAGCTATATACCCAGGGTTAAGCATTTGTGTCTTGTGTCTCTAGAAGTTGTGTTCTGCTTTCAGAAGAACTGAAAAGTAGGTCACTGACCTCAGTGACAAACAAACTGCTCAGGGTCAGATACAGTGCAGCTAAATCAGCCATACATTTATAGAATGGGTATATGAGAACAGAACACCTCAGCTGTTGGAATACATTTGTAATCTATACAGAAGACTGCTGACTTTTCAATATTAGCACTTCTTGTAAGGGACAATGCAGCACTCAGGGCATTTCTCCTTGGCAGTCAGGCCCGAAGGTGCTATAATCAACCAGCATAAAACTGGCCCCAGATCAGACAGAGACCGGCCGCCAACTTCCTTTTCAGCCTCTAACTCATACCCATGCACACAGCCAAAACGAACCATCGCAGGAATTAAACCCAAACCATACTTTGTTTTGTACTGCATATAATTTCCCAAACATTTACAATGTATCTCCAATTTTGCAAATAAATGGTGCACTAAAATGGCATTAAAATTCAAAACAAAGAATGAAAGTTAAAATTCTGTCTTCTCAGCCTTTCTTTCCATGGACAGGGTGCCCATAAACCAAGACGGATGATATGGAACATCTTGGGGTATCAGACACAACTCAAAACACAGCGGACCTCTGTGGAGATCACTGAAAACACTTTCTTCAGTACAGGCTAAAACATGTATGGAGAACCTACAGCCCATGGGTGGGTCAAATCTGGTCCTCATTTGTTTTGTTTTTAGATCCATTCCCTGGATCACCTTGTGGATCCAGTTACCACCCTCAAGCACTGAAAGCTGAAGGAAAGGAGGGATAGAGGCAAAGGGACATGACCTGAACCCTCCTCTTCTTTCCACCATCCTGAACACAGCCCTTAAACAGAAGCACCCTTCCCCTACTCCAATCAATCCTGCAGACCTTATACTAATTTTCAGTGTGGCCGAAGGGAGGGGAAACAGTGGTCTAAAGAGTTGGAGGACATTAGCAATTGTTGGACTTGGCCTTCAGTCTCAGTGACCATTTCCAGAATGGAAATGTGGTGAGGTCTCCTCATTTGATCTCAATCAAGTCAGGAAATAGGATTATTTTCATTTCAGTGATCAGGCAATGGACAGAGTTGGTAGTACACTGAATGATAACAAGATTTCATTAATGGCATCTCTCCTGTTGAATTTATCTGTATTTTTTATGACACTTCTTTTGCTTTCCTTTCCTTCTCCATTATGGTGGGTTGATATTTTTGTATTACTCTCTTCCCTTTCTTTTTTTAACTCATCACTTCCCTGCTTTCATTTCCCTAATCTACTCTGCACTGGTTAGGCCTTAGTTGGAGCATTGCAGCTAGTTTGTACACCACCCTTCAGGGCTGGCCTTAGAATTTTCAGGGCCCAAGGCAAAAATAAAATGTGGGAGCTTCACTGTGGGCATTTTTACACACACCTTAAAGTTCCAGATTTTTCAGTCTTCTGATTTTACAAGTCCACAAGTAAGTTCCGGATGCATCTCTCTCTCTCTCTCTCTCTCTCTCGCTCTTGCTCTCTCTCTCTCTCTCTCTCTCTCTCGCTCTTGCTCTCTCTCTCTCTCTCTCTCACTCACTCACACACACACACACACACACACTGCCCTGAGGCAGTTCTTGGATGTATTCTTCACACAAACACTGCCCTGAAGCAGCCTAAAGTAGTCACAGCTGTAGATGTGACAGGCTGCCATGGAAACCAAGTGACTACAGCTGCCTGGAGCAAAACAGTTTACTAGGAGAACTTTTTACACACAAAAGTTGTGGGAGAAGTTCTACACAGAAGTTCAAAGAGCCGGATGTTTAAGATCTGGGTGAGTGATTTAGACACACAGAAAGTTCAGGATGTAACAGCAAACATGCAAGAGAAATGTGTATGTAAAAACACCCAGTATCCCTGTGCTTTTAACCTCTTCCTGTAGGGCCCTGCTCCCCAATGCTACTACATGAGGGGAGGGAAGGGGAGAGGAGCAGGGCCTCACAGAAAGCAGTCACCCTGTTGGATGAAAGTTGAAGAGCCCCACAGAAATAGCCCATCCTGAGGCCTCAGGAATTCTGGGCCTGAAGCTACCAGGACTGGTCTACCTGCAGGGCCCCTGGGCCTCTCACCATGGCACCCAGACCACGGACCCTACTGGTTCTGCTTAAGTCTGGCCCTGCCACCCTTTAGGAAATAGTTTGACAAACTGGAAGTGGTCAGAGGAGACAAGCAATGATAAAAGGTTTGCAGCAGGGCCAGCTTTGCATGTTTTGTTGCATCACAACCTGCTGCAGCAGTGCCTCCTGTCACCCACAGTACAAGCCCTAAGCTAGGAGCATGAACTGCTCCTGGGGGAATCCAACTGAGCAGTTAAGTGGTGGGGAATCAGCAACATTCTTCCCCCTCACCCCAAATGGCAAATTTAAGAGGGCAGCAAAATTAATTGCTCTTTTTCCTACCCAATTAAATTTGCTGTACTGGGCTTCCGTGTACTCCACCTGACCACTAATGCTGGGCCTTGTTAAGAACGCAAAACCTATGAGGAAGAGATGAACGAAGTGGGATTGTTTAGCCTAGAGAGAAGAAGACTAAGGGAAGGAACAAAAGAACAGTTTTCAAATTTGGAAGAGGCTGCTATGAGAAGAATGGAAACCAGTTGTTGTTCATGGGCTTGAGAATAGGACAAGAGGTAATGATTTTAAATAGCAGAAAGAAAATTTAAGTTAAATATTAGGAAGAATTTTCTAACCATAAGAGTAGTCAGACAACAGAACGCAGCTGGATCACCCGGAAGTCCAAGAGGAAGGTTGAGCTGTTTGGCGCAGGTACCTGAGTCACAGGCCTTCCAGCGGGACACTTTGGAGCAGGCCGGTGTGACTTTGCAGTGCCAGGGCAGCGTGAGGGGTGAGGGCCTCTGCTGCTTTACCTGTGTTATCTGCCTAGATTTGGGTTTCCTTTGGTCCTGGTGTGTGAGACGATCACGGCGCTCCTACTGAAATAGGCCGAGGGTTATGATGACCCGGAAGCGCACAGGTACTGGTAAAGAGCCATTTACCTGGCAAGCAGGGCAGCAAAGACTGGAAGACTTTGTTCCCGCTTCGTGCACCCACATCAGGGGGAAGGCTCAGAAGTTGCCAGATATGCTGTGTTCTGCCCGGGCGGTAGCTGAAGGGGTCGGTTTAATTTCTCTGATTCCTCCGGGTTTAACGGATGGGATGGAACTCGCTTGCAAGGGCAGGTCTGACTCTATGAATCTTGGGGATGTTATTTGTACAGAGTTTGAGAGGAAGCAGCCTCTCGGTATGGAAGACCTAGTGCAAAATTTGTCAGCTCAGATGTCACAGATAATGGACATGTTGAAGGAACTGAAAGAGCAATTGACATTGGTTGGGGAGTATCTTCAGGAACTAAAGGGGGAGAAAATGGAACAGACCTCTTAAATATAGCAGGGCCGGACCTGTGTGGATCTAAATCAGGGGCTGAGCTAGCACAACAGCCCTCCCCAGTAGACCTCCACCCGTAGATCTAAGAGAACCTTTATTTTATTTATTTATTTATTTAATATATTTATATCCCGCCCCTCCTGCAAGCAGCTCGGGGAGGCTAACAAATTTCAGTCAAAACAATTTAAAAAATATTAAAACAATCATAAAAATCTTACAATAGAACAGGGAGGAGAGAAATTTACAAAAAATAATAAGGAAGGGTAGGGTGATAAAAACCCATTTACCCACCCTCCCCCAAGGCCTGGGTGAACAGCCAGGTTTTACAAACTCGCCGGAATGTTTAAAGGCTCGGGGCCAGGCGAGCTTCCTCCAGGAGGGAATTCCAAAGGCGCGGCGTGGCCACCGAGAATGCCCTCTCCATTGTATGGACGCAACCTCCACACCAGATACAGCTGGCAGAAGGCAGCCTTCGCCACCCTCTCTACCTGTTGCTCCAGGCGGAGATCCGCGTCCAGCACCACACCCAGACTCCAGACCTGTTGAGCTACAGGAGGGCAAACCCCCCCACTCAGGCAGGCCGACACCTCCCTCGCTCTCCCCACCACCATCACCTCTGTTTTATCGGGGTTGAGCTTCAGTCTGCTCTGCCACATCCATTCTGCCATGGCCCCCAAACACTGGGATAGCAACTAGACGGCAGGGTCTGGGTCAGCTGAAAAAGAGAGGTACAGCTGAGTATCATCAGCATATTGGTGACAACGCACCCCGAAGCCTCTCACGACCTCCCCCAAGGGCTGGATATATACATTAAATAATAATGGAGACAGAATGGAACCCTGCGGAACACCACAGGACAACGCGCGGGGGCAAGATGTTTCAGCTCCCAGCACTACCCGCTGGCTTCTCCCCGAGAGGAATGAACGGAACCACTCAAGAACAATCCCATCCAGCCCCCCCCAGGTCATGCAGCCGTCTCAACAACAGCCCATGGTCCACGGTATCAAAAGCGGCTGAGAGATCTAGTAGGACAAGAAATGTTGAACACCCTGCATCCATCTCTCAGCAGAGATCGTCGACCAAGGCCACCAACGCCGTCTCAGTGCCATTGCCGGGGCGGAACCCAGATAGAAAAGGGTCCAGGAAACTAATGCTATCTAGATGCACCTGGAGCTGGATCGCCACCGCCTGTTCAATAACCTTCCCTAAAAAAGGAAGGTTAGAGACAGGTAGCTGGTGAGTGCGTCCATGTCCAACGATGTTTTTTTCAGCAGGAGGCGCACCACCGCCTCCTTGAGGCTGGGCGACAACCTCCCCTGCTGCAAGGATGCGTTAACCACCCTCGCCAGCACCATCCCCAACGTCTCCCTGAAGGCTTTCACCAGCCAGGACGGGCACGGGTCAAGTTCACAACAGGTGGCTCTTACAGACCCCAAGACAGCCACCACATCGGCCAGCATCACTTCCTGAAACTCCGCCCACAAAGATGGACCAGACGGGGCCTCAATCACCTCGCACTCTCTACCTACTGCCTCTAATCCAGTGTCGAAGTCACTCTGAATCCGAGTGATCTTGACTGCGAAGTAGGTGACAAACTCCTCATAGCGGGCCTGGGACATGTCCCCATCCAGGCAGAGAGAGACCGGACTAACCAGCCCACGCATAACCCAAAACAGCTCCTCCGGGCGTGACTTCACAGAAGCTATGAGGACAGCAAGGAACTCCTTCCTTGCTGTCCTCACAGCCTCAACATAGGACCACAAATGGGCCCTATGGAGAAGTCAGTCGGAGTCAGATCGAGTCCAAAGCCAGCGTCGCTCCAGCCTCCTTCCTACTTGCTTCATCCCCTGCAGCCCCTCAGTAAACCAAGGGTCCCTGCGGTGATAAGACAGAGGCAGTCTCAGAGCCACCCTGTCAATGGCCTCCTCCAGCAAGCTGTTCCAACGCTGGACCAGCTCATCAACAGAGTGACTCAACTAGTATTTTATGACACCTTTATGAGTTCCTGGCATAAAGCGATACTTAGACACCTAGCTTGCCTGGGATTATCTGAGGCGTATTTGCAGACTAAACATTATGCTGTGGCAAGGCGTGAGATTGTTACCCGACAGAGATGTCAGCTATCAGGAGGAACTGGCAATAGTTGCCAGCTCACCCCATTTGGATGGGTATGGGGCTTTGGTCCCCCATTTGGGCAATATGGCCCATTATTTGTCCACTATGGCTACTTTTAGGGAGAAGCATTTATTTTTTTGTGCTAGGATAAATGTGCTCCCTACTGCTGTGTTGGAAGGGTGTTTCATGGGGATCCCCTTTGGAGAGCACTTGTGTCCTTATGATCTGCTGACACCTGAGATGGTGCATCATCTACTGTTTGAGTGTCATCTTTATGATGCACTAAGAATTTTTTTTTACACTTTGTGATAGATAAATTCCCAGGGGCAACAAGTGTATTTCTTGCTCGCATGGTTCTCTGTGACGTATACCCTGAGGTAACTTTGTGCACAATGAATTTTTTGTCCTTAGCTATGGATGTGAGGGAAAAGTTTCTCCAATTTAAGCTGCCCCAGGTTACTGTTTAGAATTTTACGATTTTTTATTGCCTTGAACTGAGCTATCTACAACTTAAAATAGATTGTACATGTCATGTTTGATTGATTTTTAGATATGAAGGGTAGATTGGCGTTTTAGGTTACAACCCTTTTGTAAGGGGGTATATTTGTATTTGTATGTTTTATTTTTTGTACTTGTTTTTGTTTTGTTGACTATGACCTACGGTTCTGTCATAATAAATATATGATATGATATGACAACAGAACACATTACCCAGGGAAGCTGGGAAGTCCCCATCACTGGAAGTTTTTTTAAATGTATTAAATAGTCTCGATTAAGGATGATTTAGGTATAACTGACCAGTTTGGGGGCAGAAATATGGCCAAGATGGCCTTTTAAAGCAGTTTTCAACCCTAAAATTCCATGATTTTGTTTCCTTTGCCTTTTCCCTGAAAAACTGTCTCTGCTTCCTATTACCATTTATGCACTGGCTCTTCCCTCCTCTCTACGAGGATGATGCTACTGAGGCAAATTACCCTTTCTCCAGTAGCTATACCAAATATCCATGGATGTTTAAAGTTCTAGTATTCTTTCTCTTCTTAAAGGGAAATCACTCAAAAACTTCCTATTTGATATGTAATAACATCAAAAATAAATTTATTATTATTAGTAGTAGTAGTAGTATTGTTAGTATTAATAATAATAATAATAATAATAATAATAATAAATTAATAATGTAGTCGGGTGCAGCCCGAGGGATATGCTGGGCCTTTAAGGAAGCTGGCACCAGCAGGGCTGCAGGTGCTAGTGAACCTCCACAAAATGGAGGACAGCGCCTGACATAATGCAGCTGGACTTGGACATGGCAGGAGCCCTAGGGCTAAAGCTTGTGCCAGCGCTCAGTACAAGGGGAGTCTGTGGAAGAAGCAGGAGTTAAGGAGGAGCTCTGCCTCAGACAAGGGAGGGGTTCAGGGAGACTTGAGTGGGGAGCTGGGCTCTGTCTCCCCATAAATCCTGCCCAGAAGGAGTTACCTGAGTGAAGGGTTTGCTACACTTGCTGCATTGTGTAGGTGGATGAGCCAGAAGCCTAGACAACTGTGAGTAGTATAGTTAACAGACTGGCAGAGAGAGGCACAGCTCTGGCCCAAAATCTGAGGAGGGGCAGTGCCTGAGCAGAGGGACTTACTCAGAGACGCCCTGGGCCTGTAAGAACTGGACTGTGTAGCATGTAAATACAGAGACTATGGGTATTAACAAATGTAAGAGTGGCCAGCTTTGGTCTGGTGAGGCCTGCTTTGGCCCACAAGCCACCAGCACGGTTGTTGATGCGTCACCAGATGTTCACCCGTGATTGCTCTTGGGCATGTCAGCGGTGAGCCTGGGCTGTGATCTCGGAGATCTCAGCAGTCACAGTCCAGGCTACAGTCTACCCAATCAGGTCAAAGCGGGCCACAGCAGGCTATCACATGTGTTTTAGTCTACCATGATCTGGCTCAGATCAGGTCTGCCGTGACCGCCCACCATAGTGGCCGTCATTGGCTGCTGTGGCTACCAGTCATGGCAGGGAACAGGACACTATATGCAGCATGGGGACGGTACTCACTGTCCACATGTTTGTGTGACTCCTCTCCCTCCCTGGCAGTCTGACTGCCAACACGTTTGTTGGCCAGCCTGACCCAGTCAGGACCATGTTGATGCCGGCTTCCCAACCCAGGTCGTGATGACACCACTCTGCCCGCACATTTGAAAACACCCTATAGTGGAGGAAGATTGACCATATAATGATGCTAATGTTGATTGTGTTGTGTTTTATTGCCTAATAGATTTTTTAAATAAATAAATAAATAAATAATGGGGTTTTTTAGTTACCATTCTGTGAGGCATGGGGTGCCTCTGGAGCCTATATCATGTCAATTGGACTGTTAAAATGTAACTCTGGTCAGAAAAAAAATGACACTATAAAAATGACATCTATCATGTACCACATTTATTTTCCCTCAGTGACTTCCAGATTAAATCTGTTCGGTTTACAAATCAAACAGAGACTTTATTTAACAGACTTTTATCTAACAGGCTACACCAAAAGCTCAGCCAGGACCTGAAAAATCAAGTCAGATCCTTCTTTTGTTTCATGTATTATTTACTATCCATCATCAACAGGAAGGTTTCGTCAATTAAAATTTCAGTTGGGATCGCATTGACAATCTGTGCGCCAGAACAAATTGCAGTTCATTCAGCAGTACTGATAGGAACAAACATTTGTTTTTCTCTATAACCTACAGTACAGAGTCGGGTGAAAGAGAGGTTCAGAGTCTGCCACCTTTATCTATGCTGAGTAGTACTTTAGCAAAAGAACACATTCTGCACCGCATTGTTAATGAGACCTACTGGGTTAAAATATATGCATATGTGTGTTTAACTTCTAATGCAAAATGTTTTGGGCCACATGTTTGGCCCCTTTCAAATAGGCCGGTGGTGTGGGGGAGATGGGTAGAGGCGGCTGCAGGTGGGCAGTGCATGGGCGGCCTGTCGCATGGACGCCCACCCACCTCTACCCATCTCCACGCATGGAGCATCTGCCATTGGCATCCATTGCTCCATGTGTGGGCGATGGGTGGAGGTGGGTAGAGCACAGGAGCACGCATTCACCAGCGCCCACCCTCTGTGGCCATTGCATGGACGGTCCCCCACACCACCCACATAGGCAAGAGGAGGGGTGGCCTTTGTGCAAAATGGGCCTTTGTATCCTTACTATCTAGAAAGTGAGTGTGGTTGTCATGTTGGTCCCAAATGTAAGAAATGGAGACAAAGTAGTTCAAATGATATCTTTTATTGGACCAACTTCTTCTATTGATATACTTGTATATTCTCATATGCAAGCTTTCGGCCTACACAGGGCCCTTCCTCAGGCCTCTTCCTAGCAATATAAAAATGTTTTATATTGAATTTTATTTGTGTTTTTATATTGTAAGTCGCCCCGGGCTGCCTGATGGCAGGAGGGCAAATAAATAAATAAATAAATAAATAGCCAGTCAGAAATGTATGAACTGAGAAAATGCAGGACTGGTATATTTTCTGTGGCCCAAAAGCTATATCTTCACCAACAGAAGTTAGTCCAAAAAAAGATATCATCTGAACTCCTTTATCTCCTATCCTTACTATCCACACATAGCCTACTCTTTAATCATATAATCATTAAAGCCTTACCCAAAGTCCATTGAACTCAGTGAAAGTTTCCCAGGGGTTTCAGTGGATTTTTATACACAGGAACCTGGGAATAGCTAAACCAGATATTTTAGTCCACTGGGTTCAGCGTATGTGAAACCTATACGTTTCGCTATCACAGAACATATATGCTTCATTGGCAACTTTTTTGGTAAGACAAACCAAAGAAATTCCAGGCAAGAACTAGTGTTAATGAGCTATGAATCTTAAGAAACAAGCTCAGGAAGATGTCAGAAAATTTAGAGTAAAGGTTAAATGCTCAACCTTAACTCTGCCTTTTCCACATAAGACCTGTAATTTAGTCAGTTTTTATAAAGATTATTTGTCAGTTAATACAATTTATAAAAGAAATGTATATTTTATATAAACAATCATAAAATAAATTACAGTGCAATACAGACTTCAGCTGTGACTTTATTATTATTATTATTATTATTTATTTGTATAGCACCAGCAATGTACCTGGTGCTTTACAAAAAATAAGATAGACACGGTCCCTGCCTGAGAACTTACAATCTAAAGAAGTTTGCATAACATCTTCAAAACAAGTCAAGTTTGTAAAAAATTAGTTTGGTATTCATTTGGTACTCATTTCTTACTACATATTTCCTACACCAAGGCTAGGTTCAAGGTGCCATCAGCACATTCATTTTAATGAACACGTTTGACAGTCATGTTTATGTAAGAAAGGTAGAATCATAGAGTTGGAAGGCTCCTTAGAGGTCATCTAGTCCAACCCCCAGTTCAATGCAAGCCTCCTCAAAACTCCCCTCTTCCTCGCTGTCTTTCCCGACGCCTGTTAAAACTTCCCTCTCAGTACTTACTGTCTGTCCTCCCCACAGACTCCTGCCTAACTGCAACCAAGCCAAGCACGTGCCACTGAGACTTCGCGTCCACTTGAATGTTCTTATCCCTTGTCTCTCCCTATGTCCCCACTCCTTGTCTTCCCCCTCTGAGTCTATTAGATTGTAAGCCGTAGCCAGGTACACAGCTGGCACTATACAAATGTGTATAATAATAATAATTAATAATTAATAATTAATTAATAATAATAATCTGTTTGAGACCCTCCAGCAAAGGAGAGCCCATCAACTTGCAACTATGCAAGTTGTTCCACTGTACAGAATCATAGTTAAGGTAGTTCCTTAAGGAATTGATACTAAGTCAATAGTAAATATGAGGCCCATGTGGCTTGATCGATAAAGTGTTGGGCTAGGGTTCAAATCCCATCTTAGCAATGAACTCACTAGCTTTGGGGTGTTCACGATCTCTCAGCCTCATTTCCCCATCTGTAAAACAGGAATAAGAATAACCTAACATAGAGTTATTGTAAGGGTGAACTAGATGATGGTTGTGAAGCACTCTGAATACTGAAAGGGCTATAGAAAAGATTAATAATAAATGCACATTAACTTCTGAGATACCGGAACAGGTTCTGAAGAATGATCTTAAAGTTGCTCCTGTGCTGCTGCTATTTGACAAACTTAACCTGCCTCCTTTCCCCTAAGTCTCAGAGACACTATGCAGCCTAACATACATCCCTTTGAAGTGAGTTTCATTACTGGATGAAATAGTATGATGAGCAGCTCAAGTGCTGCTTCATCTAATCCTCCTGACCCAAGGCTCTGGCTGACTTTACTGTGGAGTTGCCACTAGGGATGGGCAAACACGGTTCGGAAGTTAGGAGTTCGGCCCGAACTCGAACTGTTCGGATGACCGAACTCGAATCCGAACGCGAACATACCGAACAAACCGAACACCGAACGGCGAAATGGCCGAACAGTTCGGTCAGTTTGGATCGCGTTCGGATGAGTTCGGGTGGCAAAAAAAGGTTCACTGGAAGGTCAAACATTACAGGGAGGTCTCAGTCACTGAGGAGCAGACTTCCAGGCACCAGGGGTGGAGAGGCTTGCAAGAAATGAAACTAATTATCTGCCTCCCCACTTCCCAACACCTTCTGAGCTAGTCACTGTTCCTGAACAGCAGGTGTTGAGTAGGATTTTTAGATTGCTTTAAGTTTCATTTCACTTTTGTAATGAAATGAAACTTAAACCATAAACTGAAACCTTGTGTTATGCACTGTACAGACTCATTGAGTATGTAATGTATGTATTTCACTACAGACTCCTCTTCTATTTGTGAAGATTCCCCCCCATCCCATATATATTGGATGTATATATATCCATATATATCCATATATATATCCATATATATGGATATATGGATGTATATATATCCATATATATCCATATCCATATATATATATGGATACATATATATATATGGATATGGATATGGGATTGGGGGGATAGATAGATAGATGAAGACAGTTGTAGGAGTTACCTTAGTGATAGAGATAGCGTTAGTGATTTAGTTTTAGTGTTTGTAGGAGTAGGTCTGTGTACTTATTAGATAATCCATTTACTTCATAGCATTTAGAATAGTTAATAGCGGTTAGATTTAGTGTAGACAGATATATATATAATATTAGATTTAAAAAAATAAGAAAACCCCATATAAAAACAAAAAAACCAAATAAAGAACAAAAGAAAACCCAATAAAAAACCAAAAAAACATATAAAAAACAAAAAAAAAACATAACAACACTTTCCGAACGGACGAACGGACAAACTGAACAGCCGAACCGAACAGCCGAACGGCCTAACCGAACAGCCTGTTCGGACGAATGAACCGAACATCCGAACGCGGCGAACGAACCGAATGAACGAACCAAACGAACGAACCGAACAAATCCGAACCGAACGGATGAACCAAACGCAGCCGAACCGAACCGCGATCTGTTCGCCCATCCCTAGTTGCCACTAGATCAAGATGAGAGACTTTGGGTGAAAAACAGACATACACCTTAACTCTGCTTTAACATCTCTTATGCATGTTGCAGGGCTACATATGGCAAAAATACAACCCTGCAACATGTATAAGATATGTTAAAGTGGTGTTAAAGTGGAGTTACGTGCATGTCTGCTTTCACACTTTGGATAAAAACACATGTGACGGTGGCCCACTTTGGCCTCGGACCCACCAGCACTTGTGTTTATGCCCTACCAGATGTTAGCCCAGAACTGCCCTGGGGTGGGTAGGCAGCTAGCCCAAGCTGCATCCTCAGAAAATCTCTGAGGACGCAACCTGGGCTAAGGGCCACCCATGTGGACCATCGCCGGCTAGCACATATGATCACTCCTCCCATTCTGCATTGGGGCAGGGTCCACCATGGTCGAGTCCCATGGCTGGTCACAATAGGTGCCCATCATGGCAGGGGAGCAGGGTGCTGGGAGCAGGGCAGGGACAGGGAGGGCCGCCCACACATTTGTTTAGCTCTCTGCCTTATCTGAAACTAGGGCTGAAACTTGCCCTTGACATTCTCAAAAATCTAGTCAAGAATTGTCTTCTCAATGAGATTTTCAGACTCAAGAATCTCACGAGAATCAGGCTTCTTGCCACCGTTCTTACAAGAGTCTCAAAAATGGCTGCTGGGCAGTTGCACGTGTGCAGAATGGCAGTGGTGGCCATTTTGCACATTCTCAGAACCTTTTCGGAGTCTTGAGAATTTTATGAGATTTTTGAGAAACCTCAAAAATACCTTGCTCCGCATGTGCAAAATTGCAATGGGTGATGCACATACATAGGACATTCACTGTGGCTATTTTGTGCATACGCAGAGCAGTTTTTGAAGTTCTCGAGAATCTCATAAAATTCTCAAAAACCTCAGCAAGAATGCCCAAGATCTTTCTGGGCCTGCAAGAATCTCGTTCTCGTGACAATGCAGACACATTCTCGTTTTACCCTCTACCTGGAACATGTGGGTGGTGGGACTGTTCTCCAGCCGTGGATTTGTTCAGTGCCCTTCCCTGACCTGGGCCATGTCTACTATGGTTTTCCACCTTGGGCTGGATGCCGTCCCAGCCACACGTCTGTTTTTACCCTAACTGTGCTTAGAAGCAAAACCAAAAAAGAGAAAAAACAACAGCACCCAGGAAAAAGTAGCATTGACATGCAAACAATATCCTGCTGTCTGCATATAGTCATGATCCAAGAATAGGAATGAGACTCTAGGGCCCTTTTCAAATGAGCTGTGGTGGGTGGGGGGATGGGTGTGCACCGACGGTGGGTGGAGGTGGGTGTGCACGCGCTCTCATAGGCACACACCCACCTCCACCCATCTCCACCCATGGGAGCAATCAGAATTGGAGCCTGTTGCTCTGTGCGTGGGTGATGGGTGGAGGTGGGTGGAGATGGGTGGAGCATGGGAGCGTGCACACACCCCCACCCACTGCGGGTGCCGTTCCCATGGGTGCCCACCCATCCCCCACCCACCATGGGCAGTGTTCACATGGGTGCCCCCCCCACCGCACACATGTGAAAACCACCTTAGACATGTTTATCACAGGCTTTGAGGAGTCAGGGCTAAAGAGAAAGGAAGAATATTTTGAGAACAAGATATTTATTGCCAGGG
>QEPC01002018.1:915197-925502 GCA_003113815.1 Sphenodon punctatus
CGGCTGTGGAACTCCCTTCCGGAGGAAGCTCGCCTGGCCCCAAGCCTTTTAACATTTCGGCGGAACTGTAAGACCTGGCTGTTTGCCCAGGCCTTTGGGAGGGAGGGTGGGGAGGGAGGATTTTAGTCCCCCACCCATTTATTTATTTTACATGTCTAGCCCTGTTTTATGTCTTATATTTTATATTTAATATTTGATTGTTTTTAAAATGAATTTTAGTGTATTTGATTGTTTTTATTGTTGGAAGCCACCCCGAGCTGCGTTGCAGGAGGGGCGGGGTATAAATCTGAAAAATAAAAAAAAATTAAAAAATAAATAAAAATAAATAATTATATATTTGCCCAGTGGTATCTCTGAGCAAATATTTGGAAGTCTGTGGCTAGCTTCCACACACTCCATATCACCCCCTATCTGTAGAACTCCCTTGACAAGCATTCACATGCCACATTATCAAAGGGCAGCTTACTTATGAGTGGCAATTACCCTTCACTTTGGTAAGGTATAGTTTGCAGTAATTGCCACTTGGTAAATTATTGCATACCAACGGGATGTGTAATTGCTCATAAGGAGTTAATTTCTGCACACAGATTGTGATGGGGAGTGTGTGGTAGCCAACCACATGATCCGAGATGCCACCAGGTATCTAGGTGAACCGAGAACACTGCACATTCTTGCAAGAATCTTGTGAGATTCTTGCAACCCCAGCGAGATCTCACAGGATCTTGCTAGGGTTTTCAAGAATCTCATGAGATTCTCAAAAATCCACCAAACTCTCTGTGCATGCACAAAACAGCCGCTGCAGCCAATCACCATATATGCACCCCCCCAGCAGCCATTTGTGCCCACCCCGGGGCAGCCATTTGTGCATGGGCAGAACGTTTTTTGTGGTTTCTTGAAAATCTTGCAAGATTCTTGAAAACCCCAAAATGCTCTGTGCGTGTGCAAAATGGCTGCCGGAGCCATTCTACACATCTGCGAGTCCCTGGCAGCCATTTTTCACATACACAGAATGTTTTGAGGGGTTGCTTGTTTTGCGGTGCTTGAGAATCTCGCAAGAATGGCAGTGCCCCCTCCAAGATTCCCCAGCGTGATGGAAGCCGGCATGTCTAAAGGACGCTGGCTTCATCGCTGACCAGGATCTGAGATGGATCCTGGTCCGGGGTTCAGCGTTTTGGGCCTCCGGGCCCATCACGTCTGAAATTACCCAAGGTAGTTCAAATGATATTGTTTACTGGACCAAATTCTGTTGGTGAGAATATGCAAACTTTCAGACCTCACAGAGTCATTTCTCTGGCATGTAGTGTAGCCAGTCAGAAATATATAAACGGAGCAAATGTAGGACACAGCAGAATGATATGGATTGGAGTGGATAAGACAAGGAAACTGGTGTGGAGGGGGATTAGATAGCGAGCACTGCAGCGCCACCACCATTTTGGTAAAGGGCAGCCAGTCTGCACATGTGCAGTGGCCATTTTATACATGTGGAGACCAGCTGCCCTTTTCCAAAATGGCAGCAATGCAACTGCCACCATTTTGAAAAGGCGTGCTCATGTACAGAATGGTCCTGTGGCCATTTGCACATGCACAGTGATTTTTTTTAATTAGTATGTTTTAAAACGAAAAAGATTTTACAAAAAATGAACAAGTTTTCAATGAAAACCCAGAAATTGATGATTTTCATTAAACAAAAACAAAACTAAAATGAAAACAAATCAGGTGCCTTCTGAACACCCCCACAATACAAAGTCCAGTGTCATGAGACTCCTACTGTAGAACCAAACTTAATAGCAGCATTAGCAATGTTAAGACAAAGTGAATTCCTAAATGTACTGAGTATTCCAGAGTTAAAGGTGTTGATCTAAATGACCCTGGGGGTCCCTGCTAGAGCTGCAGCCAGGCAACTGAAGATTTGGGCACTTCTGATGAATCTGAGGTGCTCAAATCAACCCAGTGCCATTTGGGCTCCATCAATGTCCAAACAGAACCCAATGGGCTGCTTGAAGCTGGCCTTTGAAAGTGACAGGCCCCAGCCAGGACCACTACAGAGCCCAGTTTCAGAACGATTCCAGCTGGGGCTTGTACGTTTCAAAGGTCACACACCCCACACACACCCCAGCGCCTCTCGCCTTTGAAAGTGGCAGGCCTGGTCTCAGCCCGGGCTATTAAGTTTCAAAGACCACTCCCCCACCTCCACCCCTACCCCCACCCCACAGAGCTACTGGAGTTAGAGCTACTCCCCAACCTGATCTGTGGGGGGAAACACCAGATGGTCTTTGAAAGTGACTGGCCCTGGCTGGAACCATTATGGAGTCAGGCTCCACAGCACTCTTGGGAGCTAAACAATGCTCGTCTGTTTCAGAAGTGACTTATCTGCCACAGAGTTTGTCAGAGCACTGGGGGGGGACGGGGGGTGGGGAACTCTGGCTTTGAATCTGATAATCCCCAGTTGGAGCACCTTGGGGCCGGAATCTGCAGTGCGCCCAGCTGGGGATTGTCAGTTTCTCTGGGTACTGCTCATATTTTGGGGCATCGGGCATCCGACTAGTCCTCGGGTAGCCCATCAGGTGCCCCAAAACATGAGCATTATCTGTGGGTACTAATTTGAGTATTCAATGCAGCTATAGTCTCTTCCAACCCTTCAATTAACATTGACCTTTTGATGCAAGTGTCTCTGAGGTTGCCACTAAGGTTTGGTGATGGAGATATACATTGCAGTATTTGTTGCAGATGGAAACACAAGGGTGCAGATCCCCCCTGAGCATTTGAGGCGTCCCGCCTCCTATTTTTCTGAATCCCCCTTCCCCAGCCAAATCACCCAAACCTCCAACCCTGGTGACATAGTTGCTCATCGGAAGGGAAATATTTACAGAAAAATATTCTGTAACTATCCCTCCCCTCTCTCCCCTCCCCAATTTTTTCCCTCTCGCCCTAAAAAAATTAAGTGTGGAGTTGCTCCTCAAGCTACCATCCTGTCTGCATCCATGAAAATGAAAACCTTTTGGGGTATTGGAGTGTGTTATGGACAGCACTGTAGCCAATGTAACGTTGGCAAGGGAATGGATTCCACCACCAGCAGGGGTATGTGAACAGACGTTACAATTCAGTCACCCCTGCCGTGGTGGCCATTAACCACACTTCTGGACCTGCTCGCGTCCTCGGGTCCAGAAGTGTGGTGAATGCAAACGTGGCTGTGGTGAACATCTGGCGGGTAGCAAGCAGACTTTCACCACAGTCAAATGCGGGCCGCGTTTGAGTGTGGTTCAGGCGTAGTGAATCTTGGATTCGTCATGTCTGAAATCACCCTAAGTTTCCATTTCAGGATATTCCTGTTGACCTCAATAGCATTTTAGGACATGTCTACAGAACACAAGAAGATTCTGAAGAGAAGGGGATCCTGGGGATCCCCACTATGGGAAAGGAAGAGAACCCCAGGGCTAGAGGAGCATTCATGGAAAAGTGGAATAGTTCAATATTATAGAAAGGCATGTCAAGCTCCTTAATGAAAGTTTTTGTTTCTCTAGTTCTGCTGGCAACTGATTTATAACTACATCCTTTTTAAAAAAAAATTGGTTTCAAATTGTCATTTCCTTAAAAAAAAATCAACTGCTTCTTGTTATCAGTTTCTGTAAAACCTTAGTTGAGTTTTAAAACAATAGTTGTAAACCATGTGCTTATTAGTATAGAGGCAGCATGAGTCGATGTTTATTACGTTTAAAGTATTTTGAAATGTCTCTTTGTTGCTGAAGACTCCTGTCTAATTCCTGTCTTTTCTCCAATCTTATTAAATCTTGGCACTTTTTTTTTTTTAACTAAGGCTATTCAGGAGAGAACCATATGACCCCATAAATGTCTAGAGGCAAAGTGGTTCAGATCATATCTTATAATGGACCAATTTCTGCTGCTAAAAATCTGCAAGATTTTGGACCACACAGGGTCCTGGTAAGTCAGAACTTTTTATTTGGGACCAACTGCGCAAGCACACTCTTTCCAGAGATACATGTATAGGTTGTCTTACTCCTCGAAGTAACCTAAAAACCTTGCTCATTATCTGTCTCCTCAGGGAGCCACAGCTGTTTTCTGTCAGAGCTAGGCAGGATGGAGGAACATGAGAAACTCCTCCTCAAACATTCTTTGGGGAGTCTGACCCACAAGATTTGGCAGGGATCAAGAGAATCCCATAGGGAGCTTACTAATTTCTGAGAGCAGTCAGTGCCTTCCCCAGTAATTCTAGTGACCAGATTTTGTGATATATCAACTTCCCTAAATGCTACCCTGAGGCAAAGGGCTATAAAATCATAAATGTATTCCACGCTATTAGAATTTATCCAAATACTGAGCTATTTGAGTTTAAATGTATTGAGGTTTCTCTGGAGCGTGAATGCCCAATCTATCATTCAGTGCTGCCACAAGAGAAATGAAGAATGACTAAGATGAATATATTAGGAAAAGGAGGAGTATGTAACTGAGAAGTACACACAAAGGATGTGGGGAACAAGGGCTGTCTTCGGACAAACCTAGGTCGTTTTTACATGGACTGCCCTCCCTCCCCCCCCCCCCGCCCGCTGCTCAGTGTTTGGGCGGGTGTGTGGCAGGGCGGGCAGTCCGTGTAAACGGCCGCCAGTAGGTGGGGAGATGGGTGTGTGGCAGGTGTGCACCTGTGTAAATACCACAGGCGGTGTGCACGCTCCTGCTGCAACCCACCAACACCCGCCGCACACCCACCAACACCCATCTCCACCCACGGAGCCCTCCGACAGAACAGAAGAAGTGGGTGGAGATGGGTGTGCGTCCGTGTAGGTGGGTGTGTGTCCGTGTAAGCAGGCACACACCCACCTACACCCGCCGCACTGACACACCAACCCCCACCCACCCAGGTCCGTGTAAAAATGGCCATAGTAAAGGAAAGAAAACACATGCACAAAATGTGGGGTAATTACTGATGAGAAGCACTAAGGAGTATATTGAGTCCTAATTTGAATGATCAGCAATGTGGTGCTCTTCCAAAAAAGGCAATGTCATTCTTGGATGTATTAATGGATGTATGGTATCATCAGAATGAGACATAATAGTCCTGCTCTACTTGGCACTGGTTAGGTCTTGGCTGAAATAATGTGTTCTGTTTTGGGACACACTTCTTTAAGATGATGTAGACAAACTGGAGAGAGTTCTAGGGAGAGCAGCAAAGATGACAAGTTTTAGGACGCAATATCTATGAGGAAAGCTTGAAACAACTGAAACATGTTTAGTTTTGCGAAGAAAAAACTGAGGGGGAAATGGACTCTCTTTCCAGTTAAATCACACAATCTATGGAAAGGAAAGGAAATGGCAGGGAAATGATAAACTACACCCATGCTACTATAGTCATTACTAATAATACAGATTAATTTTAAAGAAAAATGTTAAGAAAAAATGAAATTGTAAAAATTACACAATTTCCTTATTTTATTCCATTAAACATACTGGCTGTAGTAATATTTTTGCTTTACAGTGTTGATGTTCCAGCTGTGCACCACTAAGAATAGATCTGAAATGAGTACCTGAAAAAAATCGGTAAACCCATCGAGTATACCCTACCCAAACTGAAAATGGCAGTTTGGGTAATAACCAATATCCATTTGTGTGCCACCAGCTATCTGTTTAGGATTTTCCTGTTTGATTATTTTGGTTGTTAGGTCATTCCTGCATTTTGGTGATGTCATTTGGCAATATGAGTATTGTTGTGCATGCGCAAATGCTGAACATGATGTAACCAAACAACCAGAATGGCTGAACAACTGAAATAGCTGAACCAAGAAGAGAGGGGAAACCCAAACAAAGTACCCTAAAAAACAGATATGTGAGAACCTGTTTCTGCTGCAGATATGATTTGGGTGCTCAAAGGACTACCTGCAAATAATAAACCCACTAGTTTCAGCTCTGAAGAATTGTTACTGATGGGTAGTCTCTGCCCAAAAGGCCTTTTGCCCATTCAGAATGTGACTTTGACACTCCAAATGTCCCCAGCCAACTCTAATGCTACTTAAACTGAATTTTAGTATATTAAAATACATTACCTCTTCTTATTAAGAGCTCATTATATCAATGACCAGGTAAATGCAAAACATCTATACTTTTTTCATCTCTCCTTCTATCATTATTATGAGGGAAAAGGATACATCTCTGATTTGTACTGACAGAAGTAGACGGTAATGGTCCCTTCTGGTCTTAAAAATCTATGAACACTTCCTAGTGCAGTACTGAAAGCATTAGATTATCAAAGGGAGCTGTAGTCAGGGAAGAGACAGAAAATAAGAAAGGGAGAAAAGATGAAAGGTAATCTGGGATAAAAAGGCAAAAACCTGTATGAAATAAACAGTAATTAGTGAATGAGTATATTGCTGTTTCAAATTGGTATTTAAAGCTTACGCCTTGGAAGAAGATAAATAGCTTTCTTGTGGGTTTTTCTATATTAACACATATGATATTACTTCATGTCAGCAAACTGCTGCTGAAAAAAAAAACCCAAACAAACAAAAAAACCTAACTCAAATGTTACCATTAAAAGGACATTAAGAATGATTGGAGTGGAAAACAACGAAATCCAGAGAAATAGTATCTGCGGTCATAAAATGTTTCTTTTGCCTGCCACACATTAGGCAATGAACATTTAAATGTTAATTATGAGAATAAATTTGCACAAGTACCATTTCAATCAAGAGTCAATGCAAAAGTCACTTTTGGTAGAATTTTTAAAATACCTGTGTGACCTTAAAATACAAGTTCCTATATCACTAAGCCACCTCACTATGCACTCTAGATTTATGCACCCCTCATGTGTGGTATAATTGTCCAAAATATGCAACCACAGAAGACTCCGCTAGACATTATCTATCTATCTATCTATCTATCTATCTAATCTGGGTATCAGTCTGCACTCACTTTAGCATGTCCAACCTAATAAATGGGAAGCCCCTGTGTGTAGTTCTTGTGCATGAAGGCAGCCCCCACTCACCCCCCACTCACACGTTTAGCCCAACAAACCTAATAGATGGACAGGTGTTCTTCCCCGCTGCACTCTGCCTACACCACTCCCTTCTCAGTAGCCCGTCCCCTGTCATGATGTGCAGCCATGGCAAACTATGGGAAAAAGAAACTGCACCAGCTGTTTCTTGCTTCTGGATTATTCTCGCCCCAGGAGGCGGTCCAGTGTGACAAAGTACTTGGTCACATGCGTGCGCAGCCAATCCTAGCTAGGCAGTCACACAGTACTTTAACCTGTTCAGAACATTTGACACATGGTCTTCAGACTTCACGGATACCTGTAATGCAGCCATGGACCCTGATAACTTCTGGGTGCTCATTATCCCTGTTCAACATAACCTGCGAGCCATGCAGCATATCCAAATCTTCTCCTCTTGTTACCTTGAGATTGCAAGGCAGAGACAGGCTTTCACATGAGCTGTGGCTGTGGTAGTGTGGCGCATCACATCATGCAGGTGGCTCCTTCTTTAGCACTGTAGACTTGCCTTCCTCAGGTGACAACGGACTGTGCCGAGGAGGATCAAAGCCTCCTCGGGCTATGGTGCATGCAGACAACTACCTCTCAGGAGATGCGGGTTCATTCATCAAGGCCCTGAACATGACTGTACCCACCAAGAGGCTTGTCTGGGTGAAGTAGAGAAGCACAAACTAGTGGAAGAATGTGCTGTCCTTTTGGGGAGATGTTGAGTGGATCTCCAACTTCAGGGTGCCCCATAGCGTCATCCTCAGGCCTCAGCTGAAAAAACAGCACAGTGCTGAAATCACCCATCCCGGTGGAGAAGTGCATAGCCATTGCCATATGTAAGCTTGCCACTCCAGACTCCTGCTCTGTCAGTCAGTAATTCAGCATTGGAACCTTCATGGTGGCCACCATTCCCACCAAGGTCTGCATGGCGAAAGTGGAGGTGCTCCTGGACCAGGTGGTGTAGTTGGGCGACCCCATGGAGGTAACAGAGGGCTTTTGGTGGGGGAGCTTCCCGAATTGCATAGGGATGATTGATGGGAGACATATAGGGTGTCTTTAGACATAACGTCAGCAGGTGTCTGAATATGTGTTTTCACCTTGATATGAACACCGGTTTGGCCCTGTGTTCACCACGTGGCGCTGCCTAGACACACAGCCCATCTTAGGGCAAATTGGTGTTTTGCTCACCACCCGATTTCAGCACACAAGCGTTGCCACCTCATTCCCTGTGTTGTACCTGCTAACATGTCATGTGATATCATTAGACACAACGTTGACCACGTGTTCAGCCTGAACACGCAACTTGTCCTTGTGATGCAGTGGTGTTCACATTACGTGTTCAACAGGTGGCCAAATTGTTGTTGGGGTTGTTATGGTGCTTACACATAACAGCCAAACATGTGCTTAGGAGTTTTGACACCCGATATTTGTTATGTGTAAAGACACCCATAGTCATCATCTATATATCTACAAGGATAACTGTTTGAACCAAAGGGGGTTCTTCTCCATGGTCCTCCAGGCCATAGTGGACTACTGTGCCTGGTTCATAGATGTGTTGACTGGGTGGTCCGGGAAAAAACATGTTGCCCACATCTTCCACTACTTATTTTAGCTCGCGACGTAGTGATTATGAGATTTATATGCATATTTTGCAAATTAGGGATACTGCGGACAGTCGGATGACATTGGATCCCCGCCAATATTATCCAAGGGCCTATGAATATGGGGTTAGTGTGGGGACTGTTAGGGGCTTATTAGTCAGTTAATTGATTTAATCCTTTTGCAATTATTTGATGTATCCCTAAGGGGGTTGTTTATCCATGTTTTATGTTGCTTGTTTTTGTGTTTTGTTTTTTCTTTGTGTTGTTTGTTGGCATGTGGTGGAAGCCTTGCCTAATAAAATTGAATTGAATTGAATCTTCCACCAGTCCCTCTTCTTCGACCACATGTACGCAGGAGACTTGGGACCCATCACTGAAACCTGTATTGTGTGGGCGCTCATGTTGCCTGTTCTGGGGGATCCTGCCTACCCCCTGAAGTCCTGACTGATGAAAGCCTACAGTGTTGCCTGCACACCGAAGCAATGTTCCTTTAACTGGCAGCTCAGTGCCATCCATTCTGTTGTGGAGAGGACTTTTGTCATCTTAAAGCAGTGTTGGAGATCAATTGCTGCAAGAATCAGTTTCCAGCAGGAGACTGCTCCCCTGCTCACCACCGCTGCCTGTGTTCCCCACATGTGTGAGACACCACACCCCCAGCTCCAGGGAACCAGTCTCCCTGTTCCAGGACCAACACAACTGAGCAGAACAGTGCATAGCCAGGGAGATCAGGGACACCCTCTGCCAACACAACTGCCGGAATGCCAGTACCCACCAGCAGGACAGTTTGTCAGTTTAAAACACTTTGTCAGTTTAAAACTTTAATGATCCTTTAAAAAGTTTACTAAAGTCTTCAAAAATGTTTAATATAAAAAATGTATAATTGTTAAAATGTTTAAATGTTTAAACAATGTTTAATTAATTCAAAAGTTTAATAGGGAAAAAATGTTCTATAAAACCTTCAGAAACATTTCCAGTGTGTCATTGTGTTTTCATATGTTGGATCCCTAAAGCCAAGCCAGTAACCTAGTCCCCTGAGGGTAAGACAGTGGATTTCCAGATACAAGGGTGAATGCCAAAACCAATAGGTTTATTTTCTAGGCTGACACTAGCTGCGGACAAGTATTAGACGAGGGGACTCTGGACAGCTTACAAAGGAAAGAGTCGCTGGAGTCCAAGCTGGTGATCCCTTATATAGGATTTAGCTGCAAGCTGTGTCTGCTGCTGTGGGGATAGGGGTTGTTGGTATTGGAGGAGCTGGCTGCCACTCTTCTCTCCCCTCCTGCCCCCCCAGGTAACAACTGCCAGGGCGGGGCCCTGTGGGAAGCAGCAAACTGTGTCCGCTGCTGTGGAGATAGGGGTTGTTGGTATTGGAGGAGCTGGCTGCCACGCTGCTATCCCCTCCCCCCCCAGTAACAATTTCCAGGGAGGGGGTCCTGTGGGCGCCAGATTAGCTGGGCCGTTCACTGGACAGTGGCGCCCGGGCCCCACCCCCCCTTGTTTTCTTCTACTGCTGCTCTGGAAGAGATATTTACAGCTCATCCCTGCTGCTGCCACCACTGGACCCACTATTGTTGTTTTTGTTTTTATTTTGTTGTTTTAAGGGGTTTTGGGGGGGATGAGACAGGTGGGGCCTGAGGGTGGGGGGTATGGGGAATGGGTTAGGGAGGATAGGGCCAATCCCCCTGGTGAGAGGAGGGGAGATGGCCCTTGGGGAGGGTG